>VXCM01000320.1:266420-290764 GCA_014773175.1 Lucifuga dentata
AAAAAAAAAAAAAAAAAAAAAAACAACTAGTGTAGTCCCTTAAACAATGAATAAAACTTTAAAAGCACAACAGAGCTTAAATTTATGGGCTGCTGGGAGGCATTACAGTGAAGCTTTTACTGAGATTCTGCAGTCTGTACAACAAAATTATATATATTTTTTTAAGTAACTCTGTGACCCATTCATAGTCTCACATAACCCAGGGGTGGGTCATGACCAGACTTTGTCAAACAATGCTGTAAACAGCCAACATACCCATAAAACTGCTTATTGCTTAAACTGCAGTTTACTGTACAGTTTGGGGTCTCGCATAATCGGGTTCAATGTCATCTAGTGGTAAAAACAAGGATAAATTTAAACACAGCTTTGACTTGCTGCTGGCATGATATACCAGGCTGTGGTGGTTGACTCATTTTCTTCACATCAACCCTTGTGAAAATACATTTTATTCAACAATGATCAATTTAAAGAGCTCTTATGATAAGACTACTAAAAAAAACAAACAAAAAAACAAAACAAAACAAAACAGCTAGTGTTAATGAGTTGTGATCAATTTCCATGAAAGGGACACTGCAGTGAAAATTATAGTTTTAAAATTAAGATTCCAAATCAATGAATCAAAAATCAGCCCATTCAGAAAGTACATTATTACTTCTTAAATTCTTGATTTCAAGAATATATTTCAGATAAACTCTGCATCTTTCCTGATACATCTGCAAAGTGACTGCTTCTAGCTAACTCATAATAGAGGCACCTGGTCATAATCAACTTTACTGAAATAGTAAATTTGATGAGGAAAGTTACCAACATTGCTCCAGAACACTCACCCTTCACAACAAGTGACATTGAGATAATGTCATTATTTTGTATTGAACTGACATGATTTCACCATATGTGGTATAACATAAATCCAGGTTTCACTCCATGATCGATGCAATATTTAAAAAATCCTGTTTCCTCACCTGAAATCATCGCTCTATCTGTAAAGGGTGGTGTCCACAGCTCTACACAGGTTGAATTCACTTTGCATGGCATCATTTGAAATTTGAAAACTGCACATGTATACGTGTCAAAGTCAATACTGAAATGTGCTGTCATTTGTCAAGTTTTAAGTGAAACGGCAGCAGGTGCATTCAACATTGCATGATCAGCCTTGAGGGGCACATCATCTGTGAGGGCTTCCAGCCGATTTTCCTGACAGGACTTACTGCTTTATTTCCACATCCTACAGTTTCAATCATCCATACCAAGAGGAGGCTGGATGTACAGTTGAATTGTTGAATCCACTCAAAGCTGAGATGCTTGCAGGCCCACATTCCCCAATGTGCTTCTGTTGTCTCTCTTCTCACATGTTCATTTAAAGGCCCTTCACATCCTTCAAACTCCCACACTTGTGTTTTACTTGTTTTGACTGATTAGACCTCTTCTTGGGACTGGATGGAGTTTGATGAAGCATAGTTACAACCAACTTCAACTTGAGAAAAGGTCAGAGTAAGTGAAAACATCTATGAGGGCGTGCAGTGCCTTTAAATACATCAACACCAGGGTTGACTTGATTTTCAATATAGCTAACTGCTCTAGCATAGCTCTGTCTCAAACTGCTATCATGTGCAACATTAGTTATTCTCTGAATGACCTATATGTATCTGCATCAATTCCTATTAAAATAAATATTTCTAAAAAATTAAAAAAAAAACAAAAAACACACACATAGAAGGACCTTCAAAATTTAAAGGTTCATCATTTGTCTATACCAGGATCCAATCTGCACTTAAATGTAAGGTCAATTTATTGCAAAATTTGATTTTTATTTTCAGTGTGTGGTTCAGTACAGCACACTGAAGTGAAGGTTGCAGTTTTTTTTGTTTTTGTTTTTTTGTTTTTTTTTACATTTACATCAAATGTCAAGCTCCTAATATGTGCCAGAAAATATTAAACAGTCCAACAACTCTAATCCAAGATAAAAACAAAAATAATAATAAAATAATTTTAATCAATTGCAGTCAGTATATACTGTAATATGTCCTGTAATAAATCCCCTGCAGCATCTGCTTCCTCCACCTGATAAAATAAAATGTTGGTCAGGACGTTTAGTCATCTAATTTATTTGTTGTTGTATCTTCTGACTCATTTTAATTTATTGTGTCTTCATCTTGCAATGCAGAAGTCCTCATCTCCATAGCGACACTCTGCCTCTGCCTCTCTTCGTCCAGTTTCTTGTAGTTGTAGTAATGCATGATGAAGAAAAATATGCCAGGTACCAGCATAAAGACACCAGAAGCATAGTACATGTATTTATATTCTCCAAAAACATCAACCAGAGCTCCTGAAATAGAAGAAACCAGAACAAATCAGATCTTCACTGCTTGTCAGGGAAAGCATTTTTCAGATTCCTGAATTTTATGACATACTGTACATCCTTTAGAGTATGGAGCTTAATCTCCATGTAGCTGTACATTTACTTACCTGCAATTGGAGGCCCAAGAAGCACTGGAGCACACTCAATAATGGTGACAAGTCCCACTGCACTGGAGAAGCGATGAGCTCCGACCAAGTCCATCAGAACTTCAAAGAGCAGCGCAGAAACCATTCCAAAGCCAATACCAAAGAAGACAGCATAAGCAACCAGACCTGCATATCCATGAGCCAGTGGACATAAAAGGTGGCATATACCATTGTATGAAACTGCAAAACTAAAAAAATATTGGATCCTTGGCCTGACCCACTTAGTGTTGCCTAATAGGCCAGTCGTCGGTCTGACAAACATGTCCACCAGGGCAAAAATAGAAAGCAAAAAAGCAGCTGAATACTCATCAATCCCTTGATGTTTGGCATACGGGGCCAGAAAAACCACAGGTGAAAAAAATCCAAAAAACATCACCACATTACCAATGAGGTAAATCATGAAGCCTCTATGTCTGAAAAGTGAGAAATCAATGAACTTCCGTGCACAGCTCAGACTCTTGGTCTCATTCTGGTTTTCTTCCATTATACTAGCCGGCTGCTTGCTGGTTTCTGCAGCAGCAGCTTTCTCTGCATCTGTCCCGTTACACTCAAGTGGTTCAGTCTCTGGTTTGGGTTTGATGTTTTTGTTGACTGGTCTCATCAGAGCACCAGCTACACAGCAGTTCAGAGTAATGGATCCCAGGATGAGGAAGCTCCCTCTCCAGCCAAAACAGTCAAACAGGAGCTGATTGAGAGGAGCCAGAGTGAACAGAACAACTGGACTGCCTGTCATAGCGAGTCCATTGGCCAGCGGCCTTTTGACCTGGAAGTAAGTCCCGATGATTGTCAGGGCCGGCTGCAGGTTGAAGGCGAGCCCAAAACCTGTTCAAATAATACAATGCACTTAATAAATATGCAATTTCTCAGTAAGACCAATCTACTGCCACTTATAGTGTTGGTCCCTACCTACATATTGATATTGGTGCCTATGTCAGAAGATGTTCCAAAATAAATGCAAATGGTTTTTAAGCTGCATTTTACATATTTTTTTTAATGTTACATTTAATTTAGATGCATTGTTAGATTAATATAAACAAAATTCATGCTATGGGCGGACTTTTTTTTTATTTTTTAAATGGGAAGATTCTTCAGTGCTCATCTACTCCTACATGAAGGGCAAATCCTTTTTTTTTTTTCAAGACAAAAAAAATCAGACTACTTCGGCTATTCCCATGTACATATCTGTCTTTTTCTACGGACAGTGGTTTATCAAGATTACAATAAAAAGTGAGACTGAGTTTAAAGTCTGAAAAGTTTGTTTGCTCACTGTGAGTTACTGTGCGTGCTTATTTGGTTTGGCATTTTCGTAATACCCCTGGTACCACTAGTAAGATCAGAAGGCCTAATCCATGCTATTCAGTGCTTCTCTAGAAATAGAGTCATAGTGCATGCACTACAATTTGAACAACTAGTAACCCGTTGCACTGATTGGCTGATGTTTACCCCACAAAAGCACACAAATCATCCTGGTTGTGATTGGCTGAGGCAGAGGAAGGTACATTTGTAGTGAAGTAAGTTTTAGGATTTCTAACTTCACTCTTCTCTCTTATTGTACTATAAATGTATTTTCCCCTGTCTCAGCCAATCACAGCCAGGCAACATAAAGCAAACATTAAAAGGAACATCACCAAGCTTACTAAAAAATCAAGTCCTCAAAGTCAAAATTAATTCATGCAATTTACATGAAATATACAGTATCTGGGGGTTATTTTACTGGTTTATTGACAAGGCTCAGCAATATGTTAATAAATCCAACAACAACAACAAAAAGATTTACCTCCAAGTACTCCAACACACAGATAAAGATGAATAATAGTAGTGCCAAAAGAAGCAGACACCATGGCAGCTGCAACCATGAGCCCACCAACCATAACCACAGGTCGGCTGCCATAGCGATTGACGAGTATACTGCTTATAGGGCCTGGACAGAGAGAAAGATGCCACTTTTTAGGTTCTTTGTTTTCAAGATCACAACACTTGTTTTTTTTTTAAATAAAGAAACAAGAATTTGAGGTAATAGGGTTTCAGACCTGTTTAACTTGGTCTAAATGTTTTTGGATGACATGTGGGAATGTGCTGATAGTTGTAATATGCCTTTGCCAAATTATTCAAAAAGTACATGAGCTACTAACCTCCTGCATACATGGAAGCGAGCATAACTGAGGACAACCAGGCAATCTCACTGTAGGAAACCAAGAAATATTCCTGAATCTCCTTAAAGTAGATGGTGAGTGACTTGGGAAAGGCATAGGAGAAACCTATGGAGATGAAAGCGGCGACGACTACAGCCCAGCCCCAGCCTCCATCTGGTGGGGTGTAGCCCAGATTGGTCACTGCAGCAGGNGACGACTACAGCCCAGCCCCAGCCTCCATCTGGTGGGGTGTAGCCCAGATTGGTCACTGCAGCAGGAGGCATGTTCGTTTCATCAACTGGGTGGTGGAAAGAAATTTAAAAGCAGTGAAGAAAGTGGAAGCATCTGCATATTTTTAAAGCAACGATAGAGCAGTGGAAATGATCACACAATGAGAAAGTCTAATTAATAATGTGGACGTAACACAGGAACTCACCTCTGCACAAGTCTTGAAACTGTGTTGACCAGACTCCAGACCCGTCAATGTGCCAGGCTGTGGTAGTTATAGACAGAAAAGCCCTGCTGCAAAGGCCTTTGATCTCATCACGTGTGCTCCTTCTGGTCCTCGCTGATAACTACAAGTGACCCCACAGCAAAAAGAGAAACACCCATCCACCCCTCCTACAGGCTGAGATCTCAGGAGGTGTGTGTGTGTTTATGAGTTAGTAAGAGGTCAAGTATCAATGTCTGTCAGGTTAAAACAATATTAGCTTTTATTTGTCTCTAAAAGCTGGGCAATTGATCTGCTCTGGCATTTTGTGCTGTGTGTGTGTGTGCATTTGAATTACTGACTTTTCGAATATACAGACACACAGATAGATAGATAGATAGATAGATAGATAGATAGATAGATAGATAGATAGATAGATAGATAGATAGCAAACACTGAATATTAAAGAATGGTGAAACCACTTGTTTTCATTATTTTTCAAAATTATTTACTGGTGACCAAAAGTTAAATATGTTACACAAATCTCCTAATGCAGTGTTATTGTCAGATATTTAAAGTTTCCAAGACATCTAAACTATTTCTGTAACTTTATATTTACCAACTATACCTTTTAAACATTAAAAAGTGATTTTACCATAGACTGGAACTTAATTCATAAATTCCATAAAAGCAGGGCAGAACTTAACTTTATGAGCAGCAGGAAGGATTACATATATTTGTATAGCATTAAAAAAAAAAAACCCAAAAACCAAACTGGTAACCCCATAGGGACCCACTCAAAAGCTCCCACCACTCATGGGTGTGTCATTACCCAGACTTTGAAAATAAATTCCAAAAACAATGAACAATGAGACTCAAGCTGCTGTTTAAAGTCTAGGGCCGGGCCACACACAATAACACGCACTGCCATCTAGTGGTGGAAAACATGATTAAAAACACAATCATACTTCCACAAGTCACCAGTCTGTGGAGTCTGACTTTTTATTTTACATCAGTCTTTATCAGTCTGTTACATTAATACTGACAGAAAAGATCAGGGTAGCTTTACATTATGTCTATAAATGACCATAATGACCATCAGTTTCAAACAATGTCATTATAAAATGTCATTAAACATGTCACATTAAGCAACTAATATATAAAAAAAATAAAACATGTTAATCAGTCGTAGTCGGTGCACAGTATGTCCTGTAAGTAAAGTCCCTGCATCATTATCTTCCTACACCTGCTAAAATAAAAGGATGGTTAGCATACTTAGTTGTGTTTAATTTTCATTTCATCACCACTATGTTGCGTCATTCTGCCTCATACTAACTTTTTGCTCCTTCATCCTCTATCTAAGATAATGCAGAAGTCCTCATCTCCATAGCGACACTCTGCCTCTGCCTCTCCTCTTCGTCCAGTTTCTTGTAGTTGTAGTAATGCATGATGAAGAAAAATATCCCAGGCACCAGCATCAACACACCAGAAGCATAGTACATGTATTTATATTCTCCAAAAACATCGACCAGAGCTCCTGAAAGAGATCAAAACAGAACAAATCAGATCTTCACTGTTATTCTCATGAGGCTTTTTTCAGATTCCTGAATTTTGTTACATGTAGCTTTTAAAATTAGAAGCTTAATCTCCATTTAGTTGTAAATTTACGTACCTGCAATTGGAGGTCCAAGAAGCACTGGAGCACACTCAATAATGGTGACAAGTCCCACTGCACTGGAGAAGCGATGACCGACCAAGTCCATCAGAACTTCAAAGAGCAGCGCGCACACCATTCCAAAAGCAATACCAAAGAAGACAGCATAAGCAACCAGACCTGCATATTCACAAGCCAGTGGACATAAAAGGTGGCATATACCATTGTACGAAACTGCAAAGCCAAACAAATACTGGATCCTTGGCCTGACCCACTTAGTGTTGCCTAAAAGACCAGTTGCTGGTCTGACAAACATGTCCACCAGGGCAAAAATAGAAAGCAAAAAAGCAGCTGAATACTCATCAATCCNGGTCTGACAAACATGTCCACCAGGGCAAAAATAGAAAGCAAAAAAGCAGCTGAATACTCATCAATCCCTTGATGTTTGGCATACGGGGCCAGAAAAACCACAGGTGAAAAAAATCCAAAAAACATCACCACATTACCAATGAGGTAAATCATGAAGCCTCTATGTCTGAAAAGTGAGAAATCGATGAACTTCCGTGCACAGCTCAGACTCTTGGTCTCATTCTGGTTTTCTTCCATTATACTAGCCGGCTGCTTGCTGGTTTCTGCAGCAGCAGCTTTCTCTGCATCTGTCCCGTTACACTCAAGTGGTTCAGTCTCTGGTTTGGGTTTGATGTTTTTGTTGACTGGTCTCATCAGAGCACCAGCTACACAGCAGTTCAGAGTAATGGATCCCAGGATGAGGAAGCTCCCTCTCCAGCCAAAACAGTCAAACAGGAGCTGATTGAGAGGAGCCAGAGTGAACAGAACAACTGGACTGCCTGTCATAGCGAGTCCATTGGCCAGCGGCCTTTTGACCTGGAAGTAAGTCCCGATGATTGTCAGGGCCGGCTGCAGGTTGAAGGCGAGCCCAAAACCTGTTCAAACAATACAATGCATTAACAAATATGCAATTGTCTGATAATTACAGAAAGACCAATATATTGGCAGGCCAATTCTATTTGTCTATATTGGCTTATCACAAATTAGGTAGCAACACATTGTAAACAGACATTATGAACAGAACACCCAGGGTCATCTCCAAAATGTTTAAAGTCTGAGATATTTGTTTGCTTACTGACAGTTACCCATTTGTTTGATTTGGCTCACGCATGACTAGATGAGTAAAACATTTTCAAAAAACATCTAATCCAGTGATTCTCAATCCTGGTCTTTGTGGGTCACAGCGCTATATATTATCCATCTCTCCCTGCTCTACACACATGGGATTTGCTAAATCAAGTGTGTTTCCTTGATTTAGAGTGGGTGCCTCCCAGATCTTGATTGGTTAAACACTGATTTAGCTCCTGTTATTTTATATTATTGACAAAGTTCAACAACAAGACTGTTACTGAATACAAGAAAACATGTTTACCTCCAAGTACTCCAACACACAGATAGAGATGTATGATAGTAGTGCCAAAAGAAGCAAGCACCATGGCAGCCCCAACCATGAGCCCTCCAACCATAACTACAGGTCTGCTGCCATAGCGATTGACAAGTATGCTGCTTATGGGGCCTGCACAGAAAAGAAGTATATCACTTTTTGGGTACTTTGTTCAGGTTTGTAACAGTGTATACAGTAACTACTGAACAGTTACTGTATACACTGTTTTCTAAGATAATAATTAAAGGACAATACAGGAGATTTTGCATGTTTAAGGCCAATATATACAACACGCATACTTGCACAGCATGTACATATACCCTTGTTACTGACAATCATTTCCCATAATATACTACTGGACTGGTAAATTTTAGATTTGTTTTCCCTACCTTCCAGATTGCCATTAGTTTTAGTTCATTCTAGTCGGCTATTAAAATCAACTTGCAGAGACTTGAAACATGCTTGAGATAAGGAATCAATCACAGTGAATACTATGTCTATTAAAATTTTTGTCTGTGACTTTATTTAAGCGATCCCAATACTGAGCTGCAAGGAAGACAATTTATGGGCATGTCGTGCCAGAAGAAGATTATACATACACATTAGCAGACGAAACATTGAATTTAAAGTGGGTGTATCATCTGAAAATTTAATTTTGAATGATTAGGGGATTTGGCAAAATAACAGTAAAACTAAAATACGGTTTCATATTTTGGAAAATTGGGTGCCAGTTATGTAACATGTATACAGGTAGTATTCATAGGGCTTAAACATGCAAAATCATCAGTATAATTCTTTAAGAATTCTGGATCATTTCATAGCTTATACATGACATTAACTTATATATCATGTTTTTCAATCTGGTCTAATTTTCATGGAATTTGATGTGTGGGAAAACGTACAGGATACTAACCTCCTGCATACATAGAAGCGAGCATAACTGAGGACAACCAGGCAATCTCACTGTAGGAAACTGAGAAATATTCCTGAATCTCCTTAAAGAAGACCGTGATGGACTTAGGGAAAGCATAGGAGAAACCTATGGAGATGAAAGCACCGACGACTACAGCCCAGCCCCAGCCTCCATCTGGTGGGGTGTAGCCCAGATTGGTCACTGCAGCAGGNGACGACTACAGCCCAGCCCCAGCCTCCATCTGGTGGGGTGTAGCCCAGATTGGTCACTGCAGCAGGGGGCATGTTTGTTTTAACAGCTGTATAGTGGACAAAGAGGTAAAGGAAGTGAACACAGTAGAAACAACTGTATATTTTCAAAGCAGTGATACGGTAGTACTGATGATCACGTAGCAGCAAACCCTGATTAATACTGTCTACATATCACAAGAGCACACCTCTGCACCAATTCTTGAAACTGTAATGCCCAGCCAATCAGGTGAAAATCCTTCGCATTTAGAAGTTTAGTTTGACATCCATATTTTGGTTATATAACATGTCTTCATTTGTTAAATGTTGACCCCAAATGTTTCATTAATACATGGTTTTAATTTTTTTTAATCAAAGTTTCTTGTACTTCATGTTTTCTTTTATTTCATTTTTTTCTGAGATCTGCTTCACCTGACATGAACACCCCATTCTCTACCAGTTCTGCATTCCAGTCATGCTTTATTAAGTCCTTGTTTCTCCCCCTTTCGTCATCTTTTTCCATTAGTATGAAAATTTATGTGGCGCTCGATGAGGCTGACCCTTTGATGGGTCACTCAAAGGGCACAATGTGCAGTGGAACAAGTATAATGGTGATGCAACAAAACAATATTTCGAAGACTTTTTATAATAGTTATCTGTGAAAACTACTTTATATCTCACTTTTCTCTGTAGTTTTAATCATTATTTATGATTCTCATTTATTAGTCCTGCTCAGGGGCTTCAATTCTCCACTCCACAAATGTTGGAAGTCTGATCTTTACAAAGTAGAGTTTGATGGAGGGAGGAAGCAAAGGTATTTTCTGCATTTTGTTTCACCTAACAGTTCTACAATAAACTCAAAGATCAAGTAAAGCCCTAAAGTGAAAGTTCCAGAGTTATTGTCAATGCTTAAATAAAGACCATTACATTGTTAAGATCATGTTTATGTCCTGTTGTTGTTCCTGTGATCTCAGGAAGTGTGAAAGTGAGTTAAGAAAAAAAAAAAAAAAAANAAAAAAAAAAAAAAACAAAAAAAACCCCCACTAAATTTGAACAAAGTTTCTGGACCTGAATAGTTTATTCAATTATTTATTATCCCCAAGAAATTAATAAATAATGCATCTTAAAGTGGTGGTGATGCAATATTCAACTTAATTTTGAATGGAAGTATAACTCTCACATTTAAAAAAAAAAAAAAGGANTTTTTTTTTTTTTTTTTTTTGTTTCCTGAATGAGAGAATCTTGGCTTTTCCAAATCAGCATATCATAAGAAGTCACAATATGAAATATGTATGAATAGTTTATCAAACCACATAACAGCAGACAACAAAAACTTCAGATTAACTGTCAGATTAAGATTGCAGATTAAAAACAAATTTAGCAGACTTTAAATGACTTAACTCCGGTACAATATTGTTCAGTTTAACTCCAAGAGTGTATGTGCGCGCGCGGTTGCTGGTATTTTGGGAATCTAGGATTTAATAATAGCGAAGCACACGAGGAACCAAAGACTGCAATTGGCTCAAAAGTAATATTTCAAACACAACAAATAATTAAATGCACGGAAGCTACAGTGTGAATCAAACATTTGTATGTCAAGACTTGAATATCAAATAATATTTTCTGTCCATTTTGTCCTGGTAGTGCCTCCCGTTAACTTTGTGCGTGCATGTTGGCGGATACAGCAAAGTGTTCGGCAATGTCTAAAGAAGTTTTACTGACCTTCACTCTGTGTGGAAGTTTAACCTTTTACACAAACTGTACAGAATGCAAACGCTTACGTCTTCAGCTCTTTCATGAAGGTGTTCACTTTGTAAACATGACACGCCGACTAAGAACCCGGTTAAATGTTCAGATGTAGACTCGTGCGTGCTGGTTGAAAAATGAGCACCGTTAAGTTACAAATGATTATAACTCAAGGCTTCCTGCCAGTCCTTCACAATAAAAGCCTCCCATATTCGCTTCTTTGAAAGGCTTTTGCTGTGAGCCATCAACAGGAACTGGTAAATGTGCATTGACAATAAAAAAGGTGCTGTAATCGTATAATAATAATAAAAATAATAATAATAATAATAAAGACATACCACTTTCTTAATGAAAAATATCATTTGTTTATAAGTAACAAAAACATTTTTTGAATTAAAAAAAATACATCATTGATACTTAACAGATAAAACATTTTTTCTCAACAATGGCCAAAAAGGTAAACTAAACATGGTCGATGACTGTTGTAAAATTTTGAAAACATAATTTGTTTATACTGCAGTGAATTTATTCTGATATTCTAATTCTGATATTCCAATGAATATGATATTCTCGTTAAATTTTAATAACATGAACAGTTTTCACAGCATTGTTTTCTTTTATGCCAATAAAATATTTTAATTTGAATATACTTGCCATAGTATATATAATTTCCAGTTATGCTTGGTATTGAAAAAGCAGCCACATGCTTGTAAGGTCTTATAAGGTCCCCAGCCAGTCAGATCCAGACTCTCACAACCCCAAAGCATGTCTGAGCAGCAGGCTAAAGTCCATTAATCCTTTCCATCAGTAAGTCACAAAGAAAATTCTCTAACATAACACCACCACTCAAAGACCTAAAATGATAGAGTGTAAAATCGTTTGATGAAACATAGAAAATCTGCACTGCAAGTTAGAAGTAAAAACTGAGTCACTTTGTAGTTTTTTTGAACAACATACAATATATTTTGTAAACATGGGCATGCAAATTTGCACCTTCAGCTATTGTACTAACTCCTTGTTTAACTCGTGATGAGGCGGAAATTCAAACTGGTTTATTATTTCTTTCTCTGGTAAAACAAGTTATACTTGTTTGAGAGTCAATAATCTGCTAAACCTGAGCCATTCCAAACATTGTTGGTTGGACATCACTGCCAATTTTTTATTTTTTTTTTTTTTTANAAAAAAAACAAAATAAAAACAAAACAAAAACAAAAACAAAAACAAAAAAAAAACAAGCCTTACAGTGGGAATTGAGCAAATAATTTGTGTGTGATTAAGCCTACTTCTTCCCAATTGAGATATCACAAACTGTAGGTTTGTACCATCTTTCCACAAAACAATTGATTTGCTTGTTAAAAGTATTGAGGATGCAGTCACGTATGGTAGCATGTTGCTGTGTTGAATTAACCAACAGCAAACTGTTGTAACAGAGTTTGTCCTTTAACTCATGACTAAGGTTTTTTTTCAGGTGAGTTTTCTGCAGGTTTCTTTTTCAGTTTTTTATTCCTACTTTATCTGGTTTTCAGCACTGAAGATTGTCGAGTGGTGAAACATGCCAACTTCGAAACGTACAGGCCAGAAGTTTGACCACCCCCAGATTTAGCATGACCAGACTTTGTACCAAGTTCACCAAAAAATGACCTGGGAGAAGGCAGACAGCAGGCTATTGAGTAGAATGTTAAAACACCTAAGCAAGGGAGTTTGAGCAAGGGAGCTGGAACACAACAGGAGTGTCAGTGCACTAATACAGACTGGGCATGCCTTCATTAAAAATAATTTCTTAAGCCATGGTGCCTACGTAATGTGATCCTGTTGACATATTCTTCTTGAAAACTAGTTACATTTATTTGTCATTTCCTGTGCAAAAAAATTATAAAACAAACTCTATTGATTATTTTCTTAAACATCAGGGGGTGGCCTCAAACGTCTGGCCTGTACTGCAGTTGGATCAAATCCCAGCAGAGACAAATACACAGAACACACATAAGACATGAGTGAGGAATCAAACAGTTATGTCAGTTCTGTAAAATATGAAAATCAAAGAATGTAGTGATGTCAAGTCCTGTATAAAATATAAAAATCAAGGTGTCACAACAGAATGAATGCTAAAAACAAAATGAATACATTCAGTCAAAAAACAAACACACAATTGATCAGGTTACAAAATAAAAAAAACAAAATAAAAAAACAAAAATAAAAACAAAAATCACTAAAAGAAATACTTAAAATAAAATACTTAAAAGAGTTTAAGTATTAAAATCACTAAAACAAAACCATCAATGAATGAAATAATTCATACAAATGAACAAAAACAACAACAACAACAACAAAAATTAATATGAACTAATAAAACAAGGTAAAATAAAAAGAAAACTCAACGTTAATGAAACCTTTACTTGAAAGCCCTGGTCCCTATTTTAACCAATTGGAAGTTTTTCTTTCTTTCTTTTTTTTTTTTTTTTTTTNTTTTTTTTTTTTTTTTTTTAGTTATTATCTGCAGTGTTCCATGTTCATGTCAATATTTAAATCAAAAAGGCACACAGGTGTAATTTACAGTAATTTGGTTAAACATGTGAATGGACAGTAAGTTGCGACCCCCATTTTCTTTTTGGTCTTGTGAAAAATCTTTCCTGAGCAGCTTTGTTAACATGAAGGAATTCTGTTTGTTTATTGCTCCCACGTGAAACAAATTCCTTCAACTTAAGTTCCGCTTCACTTTTTCTGGCCGGGTCCTGCGTTATCTCCGTAATGTTTTTGAATTGTACGCATTTTAATTTATTTTTCATGTTGATTTTTAAATGTAAAAGGTGCAATACAAAAATAATATTTTTTTAATTTATTATTTGAATTTTTTTCTTCATAATTATGTATGATTATTGTTCAATAAAGTTATTTGAAAAAAGAGAAAACGCATCGCTCCTCGTGACCGCTCGCTCGCAGCTGCTGTTATCAAATCGTTCCACCACACTGAACTGAATTCCCTCCTGTAATCCAGACGAACATGAGCCTGCAAGGCGAAGCGCTGGAACAGTTTCTTTCAGCTGTTAGGAAGAACAGAAAAAACAGACAGGCTGACCGCCGTTTGTGTTCAACCGGTTTTGCAACAGCTGAATAGCTAGCAGTGACCAGTAACAGTAAAGGTTCCGCTGGGCGTGCTTGTATTATTCTGATTTAAAGTTGTCTCTCCAGCTGAGTATATTTTCAGAAGTTTGCCAAAATGAGAATAAGTCAGGTGTCGGCTTTGTCCAGACAAAGCTTGTCCGCTTTGATTAATATCAGGGCTCCGGTAAAGATGAAGCAGTCAGCAGGCAGCAGCATATGGGACCTCCAGCTCCCAGCCTGCTGCTGTCAAGGTAAGATAAGATCCTACTTGCCTTGCCAAATTTCTTTCTTTCTTTCTTTCTTTCTTTCTTTCTTTCTTTCTTTCTTTTNTCCTACTTGCCTTGCCAAATTTCTTTCTTTCTTTCTTTCTTTCTTTCTTTCTTTCTTTCTTTCTTTCTTTCTTTTGAAACATATCAGATACAAGCCTCACCAAAACAAACGAGGCTTCATTAAATTCATATAGAGTTCAGATATGAGGAATGAAAATATGGTGGGTGCTCAACCACTTGAGCCTCTACAGAACTGGTATCTACAGTAGCATAGAAGTTAGAAGTAAAATTTATAGCTGAAGTGGTATATTTTGAGAATTGATTATGTGCATGTGGATTACATTGAGTTTAAGCATGCAATAACCGGTACAGTCCTTTAAAATTTTCCAACTTTTTCCGCTTGCCGCAGCTGCAGTGACGAAGCGGATGTTGATTTATTTCTGGGTGAAAGATGGATAAAGAGATTCATTCTATTGGTGCAAATGCACCCAATTCTGTACAAGAAAAGTACAAGAGTAGTCAACAGTCTGAGATTATCCTCTGAATCTCTCTTCCTCCATCCTCAATTGTTGAATTAGCCGATGGAATTCTTCCATTAATTAGTGACTGCAAAATGGGATGAACCCACGTGTGCGTGCCTGCATTTGTTGTCGGTTCTTTAACGAGCATATTAACCGTCAGTGGTCAGAGCCAGAGCTTTCCTGTTTGTATGAGCAAACTGCTAAAACGCTCGTGCATCCTCCAGGGTCCCCTCATATTGCCATGGCAACGTTTCCGCGTCTGCGTCGTCGTTGTCTGCCCCTGCATTCCACTATAACGACCGGGAAGGGCTGTTTTGCTACCGTGTACTTATGAATCCCGCCTCAGATTTTATTGTAAAGATGTAGCCTAGCTGAAGAGAGAGAGAGAGAGAGAGAGAGAGAGAGAGAGAGAGAGAGAGAGAGAGAGTGAGAGTAAGTAAAATTTAGTCTGAATTAGAGCTCGACTATCAGCAAGCTGATTATCAGCTGTTATTTGCTCAAAAGTATATCGGTATTGATTTAAGAAAAGTGAGAGTAAATCATCAAATGCAGCCTGTAAAATATTTATTACAGGCTTCATTTGATGTATACATATTTAACTCACTTTTCTTAATACGAAGTTAAATATTTTTGTTATGTGTCTTTATTTGTGAATTTTACTGCTTAAAATTACAGCCATCTTTACTTACTATTGATGTCATTTTGATAAAGAAAAGATTATTTTTTTGAATGTAAAAAAACAATCCTGTCTCAAAACTGCAGTTGTCATAACTCTTTGGTAACCAAGCTTAATAGATCCTTCTCAAAGACGGTTATGTTTGCAAATTTAAATACAATATTGGATGACATTATGTATAAACTTTTACTTACTTTAAATGTGGATATTGTATTGGCCTCAAAAATCTTGTCATCAGGTTCTAGTATGCATAGACTTACATTGTTGTTGTTGTTGAGTTAAAATACAAAACAAAAAAAAAAAAAACNAAAAAAAAAAAAAAACACCAACTAAACAAAACTCAAGAAGAGGATACAAAGTAGATTTAGGTGAATTCTGTTAATCCAAAGAAATACTGTTTAAACACATTGTACAGAATTCTTCTTAAAAGTAAAGAAAGAAAGAAAGAAAAACACACAAATAGACAAAAGAAAAAAATCACACTGAATAAAATTAGCTAAATATGCCATGATAAGGCAGAAAATCCAAAACAAAATATAATATCCTGTACATCCCATGTTGATGATTATTTGAATGTTGAGAAGCTGCCACTAGATGTCACTGTAAGTCCAGCTATGAAAGTGAAGTTCTTCCTTAGGAATTCTGTTCTGTGGCAGTAATGATTGATCTGTTTATTGAATTTCCTAGAAAAAGTTCAGTACAGTGGATTCTTATACCTGAACGGTGCAGGTGAAATCAACATTTAAGTGGTTCTAAAGTAAACTAAACCTGAAACTTAGATGATGTGACATGATATTTTTAATTTGACTTACTTTTTGGAAGTCAGTGCTCTTGGCCAGTGCAGACATTTAAAAACCATACCAGTGGTTTTGCATGTTTAAGTCCAATAAGTACTACCCACATACACATTACATTACTGACAACCTTTTGATGAAGGTTCTCAGTCATCCAGGCGGTAGATATGTTGTATGAAAACTGAGTTTTCATACAACATTACTGACAACCATTTTCCAAAACATAAAACTATATTTTAGTTATGCTAGTATTTGTGAAATCCATAATCTTTCAAAATCACATGTACACCTTAAAATTCAATGTTTCATCTGCTAACATGTACGTTCAAATTTAGAAGTCACAGTTGTTTTTAATTTCTCAGTAAAAATCATCTTTTCCTTCACTATATTCTCTGTGGAGACATACATTATCTTAGGTGCAGCTCTGTGTTGGATGGATTAAATTAAGTAACTTCTACCAAAACTGTTAGAGCGACATTGGTTCTCTGTGATGGATTACTTATCTCAAGCACGTTTCAAGTCTCTAGAAGTTGATTTTTAAATTGTACAGGAAGTAACCAAAACCAATGACAGTCTGGCAAGTGGGAAAAAGTCTAAAATGTACCACTCCAATGGTATGTTTTATAAAATGGTTGGCAGTAATGTAACATGTATGCAGTGTTGGACTCAAACATGCGAAGTCATCTAATTTCCCATCAGCCTCTCCTTGTTGTGAGCATGTTGCATCAACAATACATTACAGAGAACAGCGTGTGCTGGGAAAAGGTGATATACAGTGTTTACAAAACAGCTCTGTATGTATGTGACAGAGTTGAAGTAGAGTTGCCTTACAGTGACCGTGATACCTTTCCTTATTCCAGTAAATCATGTAAGAATGTGTTATTTTTAATCACGTCCCCTGTGCCTTCTCCGCATTTTCTAAGAACATAGTGATGTGCTATTATGTAAAAAGGTACTTACTTCAGCTCACTGAGAACCGTTGAGTTATCACTCCCCCTAATTTTAGACATGTGCTTCCAGTCATTCAGGCAGCAGTGACAACACATGATCTTAAGCCTCTAAGGTCTTACAAAGCATTGGTCAGCCTGAGGGAAGGATTGCCCACCCCTCAGCACAGCTCAGCCAATGAGTTTACAGCCCTGCACAAAAGAAGGATGGAATTAAGTATCAAAATACAGCAGAAATAGTGTTTCTAACTGTGTTTTAAGGGCTGTACTGGACATCAAACAACAGAGAACTGAGTGAAGAAGAATTCTGAAGATAGAAGAAAAAAGTATTCTGTTTCAGGTAAACTTCCAGCGTATTCTTTCATCAAACATTTTCTTTCAAGGTTAAAGTAGCTATTAGCTACTTTGGGACTGACCTTCCTCCAGTCAAGTGGAAAACAGCCCTGGTTGATGTTTGATTATTGAGCACCTACTGTAAGCTCTTTGCCTTTCTCTTTGTAAATGCTGTTAAGAAAGCAGTGTTTGTGTGCAAACAGCATATTGATTGTCAATCACTGATTATTATTATCTTATTATTATTATCGTACCCTGATACTTGTATGTAAAGAAATGAGAGCAACTAAGGGCAAGGTCTTTTCAAATTTTTGTCTCACGTTGCAGTCATAGATCTATTGACAGAATGTAGAGAGTTATTTACAGGCTGTGCAGGCTTATATGCTTGCATTCATGTTATGTTCCAGATGGGACACAGTACTGGGAAACAGCAGAAGTGTATAGCTATTTTGGAACATATGTTTGCACACAATGTCATCAGGGCCTCTTCTTACTTGTTTATAGCATGAGTTACAATCTACCAAATAGATATAGATATTAATATACCACTTCTTAATGTGGCTCAACGTAATTGTTTTCAAACCGTATTTTGTTTGTAATATAATGATTTAAATTGCTATAAATTGTTAACAGTTTGAAAGAATATCACTCACATGTATGTTCTTGTTTTCTAGATCGCTGGTCATTATCCCACTGCAGCATAACTCCATGCAGGTTCAAAAGTGACATTTGGACTTTGACTGCTGCTCATCACGCTGACATCAAACATGGGCCCTACCTCAGCACCAACTTATGTTCAAGTTCTGTGCATTGGACCATGAGATCTTACTGCAGAACCAGGTTCCATATGAGTAGTTTCCGAAACTTTCCTCGTCTGGCCAGAGCACCTCTCTCCCTGAACCTCCGCAGATACTCAGAGCTGTCCTTCACCCATTCTCCCAGATTTACACAGACGGCTTCTGTTAAAAATACAAAACTTAACTGCAACTATACAGGCTGTATGTCTTGCCATATCTTCAGAAGTTTTACCAAAGAAGGGAAACATCTTCAGGTTGTACGGGTTTACTCATCCTCTAAAGGGAATGCATTCAAAGCTGAGGCTCCCATTGGGATTTATCAGGAGGCACAGAACAGTTTTAATTTCAGTTCACTTGGAGGACGTCTTGGTCAATCATTTAGTCAGTTATCCAGACACATAAACATTTATTTCAAGAAAAAGGACATAAGTATTATACCTCTTGGTGAAAATGCCAGTCTTGTTGTCTCATCTCCATATCTTGGCAGATCACAGAGGCGAAGGCAAAGTCAGCAGACAGTGAGTGAGCAAAATAAAACCAAAACCAAAGAAAAGCAGGAAACCTCAGGAACAAATACTTCAATCCAGGAAAATTCTGGACTGCAGCTATTTCATATCAGCTCCCTGGTGACAAAGTTTGGAGAAAGCTACAATTATGTTGCTAATCATATTAACACAGTTTTCTCGAGGGGTTTTGCAAAAGTTCAAACACAGGAGAATTTGGAAAGATTTTCTTCCACCAGCGGCTCAACCAGGAGGCAAACGAGAAGTATGCAAAAAGTTTGCAGTATAAAGTCAAAAGAAGCTGAAAAGCCTCAAGTAAAAATGGACAATAAAGAGGCAACAGTGGGATCTAAGAATATCTCCAGCTGGGAAGAGAATTATCTTTACTTTGCAAGACACATTAATAAATACTTTGGTGCCAAAGTTGCAGATAAAGCTGGTCAAGATCAGAATCAACAGCAACTTTCTGCACAAAACAGTAGCATTTACAAAAAACACTTCACAGCACAATCTACCTCAAAAACTTCAGGTGCCACATCACAGCTGAACCAAGAAGAGCTTACCATCCGCGAAAGTGGAGGCCTTTTCCACACCAGCCATCATACAACTCAGTTCGGAGAAAGCTACTTCCAAATGGCTAGTCATATCAATCAGTATTTCAAGGGCCAAAGTACTTTGGTGAAAGAAATGGATGGAAGACAGGTAGAGATGGACCCTGGATCTGTTACCTCAGAAAAGCCTAAGACTGCATCCATCATGGACTACCTTCAATACCCTACCAGTGCCATCCCAAGCCTGCTGGGTGCTTATCTAAACCTGGGTTCCCAGGTGCAGAGTGCTAATTCCAAACATGCAGCGACTTCACTAGAGGCCACATTAAATAGAAAGGTGAATGATTGATTATGAATGATTAATTGACAATAATTTTTTCAAGTGGATCCAGGCCATAGCCTCAGAAACTAAATGTCCCTTAAAGCATGTGCTGGCCAGAAAGCATCTGACATGTATTGGTTACCTAATCAGATTCACTAAGCTGGGTCAGCATTACTTAAAAAAAAAAAATGTTTTGGCACAGTGGCTCAGTAGTTAACATTGATGTCACATAGCAAAAAGATCCTGGGTTTGAATTCTAATTTTCAATATTGAGGCAATCAGACAGAGAAAGGAATCAACACATACAGTACTTCTGCAATTGCCCAGATCAGTTAAATAATACTCCAGTGCATAGAAAAAATATTGAATTTGTCATGATTTACTATTGGTTTTGTCATGCTAAAGTATTAAGGTATTAAAAAAGTTGATAGTACAATAAAAGAAACTGAACAGTTGTTTATAACAAATATTTGATTTTCTCTTTTCAGGTTATCTTCAGTCAGAGGCAGGCACAGGAAATGACATTTGGGTTGATTGGTGCTCTGGGACAAGCCTTGAATGCTGAAGTTCTCACTGCCTGCATAGAGACACTTAATGAGCATCTTATTCGATACCCATCGTGCAAGGCTTTAATGTGGCAGGTCTGTTTCAAGTCAAACAATTGGGTCTAAGTATTTTTGGCCTAGGCAAATTCTTAAAGATGCTTCCATTTCCAGGAAAAAACTATTCTTACACTGTTGAGACTACGGCGGACCTACAGAGAGAACCAGACGCTTCGGAATGCCATAAGAGAAACTTTGGCTCAGATTGGTTATGTGGATCCAGTCAGAGGTTGTGGAATTAGAGTTCTCTCAATTGATGGAGGTGGTACAAGGTAAATTAATTAATTTAGTGTTTATATAAATGTATATATGTGACAGAAAACCCAATAATGCTGAGGTGCAAACAACCTGTGTTGGTTTTTTTCAGAGGTGTGGTGCCTCTGCAGGTGTTAAAGCTACTGGAAGCTGAGACAGGCAAGAAGATCCACCAGCTGTTTGACTACATCTGTGGAGTGAGCACTGGTGAATAACACAACTGAGACTTAGCAAAAATAACATTAAATCTCATGAACAGCTTCATGCTTCTTAATCTAAACCTTTTATAAGTTATTGTCCTACTTTCTATATCCTTTTGTGCCTAAAGGTGCCGTTCTAGCGTTCATGCTGGGTCTAGCCCGGGTTTCTCTAGAGGACTGTGTAGAAATGTATCGTCGTTTTGGCTCTGAAGTATTCCGCCAGAATCCTCTGGTCGGCACTGTGAAGATGGGTTGGAGTCACTCCTACTATAACACAGAAACCTGGGAGACAGTACTGCGGTATGTGTGAAATAGGTCATATACGTTTTTCAGTGATGAATGTAACTTCACAACATGTAAAACAAAAGAGCAATGCATCCTGAAATTTTTGTTTTTATCTTATTCAGAGAAAAGATAGGTGATGGAGTACTTATAAAAACTGCCAGAGATGAGCTGAGTCCCAAGGTAAGAATACAAACACCATAAACCTCAGATTAGCATTGATGGGCGAGAATACATTAACAGTTGTATAGTGCCCCATTGTGGTCAGACAGTAGATAGCAGCATTGCAGTCTACTCCAAATGGAATCTGTTACAAAAGGGTCGTAAATATTCCAGAGATAATGGGGGGCTTTGATGATATCTGCTCAGGTTTCAGCAGTCAGTGCAGTGGTGAACTGGGGTACGAGTCCAAAGGCCTTTGTCTTCCGTAACTACAACCACACACCAGGCTCTCTCAGCCGCTATGCTGGAGGCTCTGGTTACCAAATGTGGCAGGCAGTACGAGCATCATCAGCTGCACCCGGCTACTTCCAGGAGTTTCCTCTGCAAGGTGACATTCACCAGGTAAATCAGATTACTAACCGAACATTCATTTGTTTTAAACTGAGAATGGATTAGACCATTGACCTTGAGACAGTAATTAGCAGCAAGTAGTTGTACTTTTGTAGAAACTGAGCATTTCTTGTCTGCTTGTAGGATGGAGGCATTATCTTGAACAATCCCTGTGCCTTGGCTGTCCATGAGAGCCGTCTTTTGTGGCCCAACCAGCCCTTCCAGTGCGTGCTGTCGCTAGGCACTGGTCGTTATGACAACGTAAAGAGGGGTCCTGCCACCTCCACCAGTTTAAGGTCCAAAATCAGCAACTTGATCAGCAGTGCCACAGATACTGAAGGGGTCCACACGCTATTGGATGACCTGCTTGCCCCTGATGTCTACTTCCGCTTCAACCCCATGCTGAGCGCTGAGGTGACCATGGATGAGAGCAGGCCAGGGGCCTTGGATCAGCTGCAGAGAGACACCCAGACATACCTGGAGAGAAACCGGCCCAAGCTGGCCAGGCTGTGTTTGGTGTTAGGGGCAGAACGCTCAGCTGTTAGCAGAACTAAGGACTGGATCAGCGAGAGGGCATGGGAGATGAAGCAAAGATGGGTGTGAATCCGCATGAGGCATGTGCACGCACGCACACACACACACACACACACACACACACATCTATATATACTGTATATTTATGAGTGTGTGTGTGTGTAGTATGCACAGACATGCATATACTGCTGCAGACAAAATTAACAGAATGTATAGTACAGCAAATAGCCATGTTGTAAATGCAAATTTGGGGAAGGTTGTAATGAGTTTATAAGTGAGTTTTCAAAGCAACATAAAGCAACTTCAGAGGAACAAAAGCCAGCTTGTCACTGCATCATCAAATAGATATTTCTTCCTGTTGTATTGTGTGGTCAGATGTTTGTGTTTTTTGTCCACCCTCTCTGTACATGTATGTCTTGTATAGTAAACTAAAATGATGTTGTGACATGCCTCGTGTGTGGTATTGTTATTTTAAATAAATTCATATTTATCAGAGCTTTTTGTTGTCACTTTTGATTTTATTTACTTAGTACTGTCATAGCTCAGTCTCAGATTTGTTTGTCTAACTGAATAAATAATTCACCCTGATCTAGTCAAATGAAGAGCTTGTTAACAACAGAGCAGCCATCCATCTATACCATTAACTGAGAAACACTTGAATGTGAGGGGTTAAATACACCCCTGCCCTTCCCAGTGTTTCTGGAAGCTGTACCCTCCTTGTCCACAATAGACTGACTTTGTTTGAGACAGAAACTCTTTGTGTGAACGAGTGTGTGGTCGTGCCAGCCAGAGTGAAGCTACGAGGACAGTAACCCAACCCTTACCTAACACATCACTGAAAACCAACAGGGCTGATTTAAAAAGACTAAATTATTTAATCTCTTAAGCATGGTATAGTTAATTATCGCTAGATAGAAGTTACATGACATTCAGTCCTAAATCATTTAATACATGACATGTAAATCCTGCTTAACTTTACTCCCATCTCAACGGAGATGACGTTATATTTATGTGTGGATTTCACAATGGATAATAGGGACTCAGGCCCTGTCTGCCGGTCGTGTGACCCAAGCTTGGGACAGCCGTCCTGATGGCCACATGAGCCTCTGTTATCTCATTTCTCATTCTTACCTGCTTTAACATGATGGAGTGACAGATTATGCTTAACAACAGATGCTGCTGGAAAGGTGAAGATCAGTGTGGAGATGCTGCCCTGTATCTGTCATGACAAAAGGCTCGACCAGACAGTGTAAGAGACCAGCAACGAGTGGATAAGGGACCAACGAGCAGAGAAAACACTGGCAGCACGCTCAAAGGTAGGACCCTAATATTCCTTGATGAATACAGATCTTTGAATACAAAGTACACAGGGACAGAGCATCTTCAGATAAGAATGATGTAATCTTTATGTGATCATATTAGAGTAGCATGAAGTGGATTGCCCGTGATGGAGTGTTTTAGTCATTGCAGCTGTCATTCAAGACAAACAGTCAAGGTTTAACATGATGTCATAGTTTGAGTTGAGTAGTGGGGTGGGTCTACAACTGAATCAGCAGTTTGTAACAGAGTGAATGTTAGTTTACACACATTCCATTAAGATGGTTGAATGTGTATCGCTTTTTCTTGTGGCAGTGGTCTTTCAATGATCAATCTGATTTTATATATCTATATATATATATAAAATCAGATTGATCATATATACATATATATATAAATAACTCAAATTTATACATATATATATACATATATATATATGTATATATATACTATAAATTTGAGTTATTTAATGTAATATGATCTAAGGTAATATGATGCTACTTATAATTAGAAAGAAATTAAAGTAAATTAAACCAAATGTCAGTCATTTCTAGCATTAAATATTGACAGGATGCTTTTGAGAAAATGATTTGCTGTCAAAGTTTGTTGAATATTAATGCATCTGATTGTGATCTTTTTGGTCACCATGACGTCAAACTCACATGGTTCAAGTTTGAAAGAATGAATTTTGATGGCTTAATAGATTTCTGCTGTATAGGAGTGTTCC
>VXCM01000320.1:290852-365013 GCA_014773175.1 Lucifuga dentata
CCCCCCCGCCTCTTGTTGCACTCCCCATGATAGAGTGACGTCAAAGTGCAAATGATAGGTGCTTTCTGAGTCTGAACAGGCAGCTTTGTGGCTGAACACTCCCACGTGCCATCTGCTCTTACCCAAGCCCTGAGCACACGTGCTAAAGGAGACCCGCGAGCATAGAGCCCGTCTTGTCGTGACTGAGCTGCCTCTGTCCACCTCTCTGCCTCTTCATTGTGCAATCTGGTGCATGGCACTGATCACTGCTCACTGAATGTATGGGCAGAAAAGCCCATTCTGGGAGCCAAGTGTCTCAACATACCCTTCTGCTTTTGTTTCCTGTGCGAGACAACTCAAGTTGTGTATCAGTCATGAAGGCAGAGGTGGGGATCTGGGGGTCAAATGTTTGATTCATTTTGTTGGGTGTGATCCCACCTTATGTTATAAATGCTTTTTTTCCAAAGCTATTGTTTCAGTGCTGATCTGTATATGCAGGCCTATGTGGATGCCTGAGTGCCTACACGAGTCAGACCACTATGGACAGCTTTGAGATGGCTTTTGTCTAACACAAATACAGTCTCTCCTGTGTTCTTGGCACAATTTCTAGAAAAGAAAACTTGTTTTTTTTCCCATTGTGGTTTTTCAGTGAATGATAATGACCTTTCCTCCTCTGAGGATATGCATGTGAATCGCTGCGTATAAACACTGCCACACAAAAGAGGATGAATGTTAATTCTGATTACAGAAAAATTAAAATGGATGAGGAAGTTGGAGAAAGTTTAAGATGCATGATTTCACACCCAAAAAGGCATCTGAATGTTGCAGTGAACTTGTTGAGGAGAAATATTTGCATGTTTGATATTTCCGCCCTTTGTCAGATATCGCACTGAAGCCATGTGACAAGGGATTTGTCACATGTAAAATTCATATGAGAGAAACAAATATTGCTTTCATACTCTGTTCCCTGTTCCCTCCAGTCAACAATAGAGCCCACATTTTGATGTCATCAAAACCAACCAGAATGCAAATTGCATCGAATATGGGATGTTGTTGTGCTTTCATGCGGTTTAATCCTGTTTCTGAATTCTGTAATACAGAAGCAGGTTAAAGAAACATTTTTCTGCTTAGAATCAAACCCTTCCTAAAACAATATGTTGCTCATGCTACTCGAGAAAACTTTCAGAAAAAAACAAAAACAAATAAAATGCCTCATTATTCCTCCCCTGCTGTCAATGTAAGAAATTCAGAAATTCAGTTGTTTTGATATTGTTGTTGTGATAACTTTTTGTTATGTATGTATTGTGCATACAAACTTTGTGGCAGTGTTTGATGGAGATGGGTTGTTATGAATTATGAGAGCCTGACAGGAGCAGTGAAGTGGGTGAGATGTAGGTGGTGTATGGTGCTCATTCATTATTCATGAGAAGGGTGGGCAGAGTGTAAGTGGCAGTGACAGACAGAAACTCTATTACTGAAGCGTATCCACTCTTCTAGAGTTCTTGACCTGTTTGAAGGACTGAGGCATTAATTGGCATACTGCACAAACAAGAATAATTTCCTGGAAAGTCATTGGAATTATCGATGCATTGGGGATGCTACAGAGATGGGGAGGAGAGTGCTTTGACTTTTCATGAGAGAGGTAGGCTACTGACAACAAGCCACAGGAAACAGTTACATTTTTATTTTATTATACTCCTGAAACATGAGTTTTGGTTCATTACAAATGTATAACAATATCTTGATGATAAACCAACATCTCATTTAACATAGTGAAGCCATACTGATGCAGGATCTTGTGATAAACTTTTCCCTTATTCGTGAGGTTCATTTTCATGGCTTGAACTTGAGCTGGTAGATGTTCTGTGTGAAATAACAATGAGCTACTGTGTTAGAGAGTATGATAGTGTGGTGATGGATGATATTACACCTGCTGAATTGTCTACAAGGGTTTTTGTTAACATAGAGTTTCATTAGAATTGTTATTGTACAATTCACATAATAATCATAGATATCTTTTGTTTTTCCCCATTTAATTTGGAGATCAGGGGATTAAACATTTTGCTGGATTCAGTGAACTAAGATGGGGACACTAGCTGAACCAACACTACTGCTACTTTTATGCCAGTGTGTATGGGCCTTGGAAATCCCACTGGAAAGTGAGTTGATAACTTATATTTCCATTTTCTGCTTTTAATTTGTAATATATATCATTCTCTTGCATCCTTTCCTGACATACTGAGCTGTTGTATTTCCCCTCTTACAGCCAGACAGCCCCCAACCATCATAAAACAGTCTCTGAAGGAGCATATTGTTGACCCCAAAGACACTATGGTCATAGAATGTGAAGCCAAAGGAAACCCTCATCCTATGTAAGAGCTCATGCAGCCCAGTGAACATTTAGTGTTTTTAAAACCAACAGTGTCTGAATCTCACTGATTTTTCTGTCTTGCGTCACACTTTGCTCACCAAGTTTCTCATGGAGGCGCAATGGGAAGTATTTCAATGTGGCACGTGACCCTCAGGCATCGATGCGCAGGCGCTCAGGGACGCTGGACATTTATGCCTGGAACAATCCAGAACAGTATGAGGCAGAGTATCAGTGCATCGCTTCCAATCAGTATGGCTCTGCATACTCCAGTAAGATCAGACTACAACTTTACAGTGAGTCCACTTTTACGACTCTATTATTGTAGAATAGTTTGTTTCCACCAGTGACACACCACTGACAGATGTACTGTGCCCTCAGTTTGTGCAGTGACAGGCCACATGGTCATTAGTTTGAAAATGTAATGGCACTAAATGTTCCATCAGTATTTCCATGCTATTTCCATCATCCATTTTGTTGCTGTTTGGATAACTAAGCTGCTCACTATTTGATGGCAATAGCAAAATACTAATATATTATATATTCTGGTACAACCATTTAAAATCTTGTTTGTCAAAATAAAATATGAATCTGTGTCTATTTGTGTAGGAGCTCCTGTGTGGCCACGGGAGATTCTGGAGCCCGTGGTGATCAGTGTTGGCTTGCCCCTCGTCCTGTCCTGCGACCCGCCTCCTGGACCACCTAAACCTGAAACCCACTGGATGTCCAGCTGTAAATGTCTCTTTTAAATTTAAATTTTGATTACATTCAAGTTCCAAATGCATAAATGATAAATGTAAATCAATAGTCACGCTCAGTACACCTACAATATACAGCAGGCATTTTTATTATTTTGTCCTCTCCTGTAAAAACAAGCTTTCGTTAATTACAGTTTTCAAGCAGCTGAAATATACTGTATCTGACCTTAAATTATATTTTCAACAATGTGTTTCATTTTTAGGTTCATATGCGAGACCTTTTAATTGGCCAATTCAGACAGCTTTCCCCACCATGCAGCCTGTGCAGCAGGACCGCAGGGTTTCCATGGGAGTTAACGGAGATCTGTACTTCTCAAATGTCCTGATGAATGACTCTGTGGCTGATTTCTGCTGTAATGCCCGCTTCCCTTATAAGAACGTCATCCAGCAGAAGATGCCTGTGGTTGTCAAGGTACTTACAAGTGAGTATGACTTTGTGCTGACACTTGTGTGATGCAAGCCTCCTGTAATTTGCTAATTTAAAAGTCACCTTTATCGACTAACTCTGTTTCACTTGAGACAACTTGCATGTGTACATAAATAAATCTTAATGAAGGGAGTGTAGCAGAACAACCACATGGAATGGATGCAAATATGACAGAAGTATTCATTCAAGCTGGAGGCTCTGGTGGAGTTCTGTTTAGGCCTCAGACCATGGCAGGAGCCTCTGACCTGTCACAGGTCAGATAAAATTAGCACTGTACTGGTAGTTTAAGAGAATGAGTTCATGAATTTTGGTCAGTCCAGATCAAAGCCACATTGGTGGATATCAGATTTTTGTGGATTTCTATATTTCCACATCTGAAAGTTGGCAAAAAAAAGTGCTGAAAATATCTATGGCTTTGTGTTTTTCCTTTTTTATGGAGACTGATCGCTGAATACTGATTGCTGAATACTGATTGCTGAATACTTTCTGAAAGTATATGTCATCACTTACTACACTACACTTACACTAACAGATGGGCTTCTGCTTAGGTCATTCACAGTAATAAAACTTCAGTGTGTTTTTTTTCTTTTCAATGCTCCTGAGTTATTGTGATTGCTGTACTTACACACTCAACTGTTTTGTTTTATTTCAGACTTTACCTAAAATGACTCATCATTATTTTGCTCCAGCTTTACTTACGAAGTGTGGTGAGTGTGTGTCCTGCTTCTGCTGAGTTAACTTCCTAAAGGAGATGCCTATGCTGTTATGTTATGTTGCCTCATTGTCAGTCAGGTTTTTTTGATAGGCTCTGGTTTGTTATCTCTGTAGCTCGTACAGTGGCGGAGGCTGCCCCCACCTGGCTGTCTCCCAAAGGCTCATCCAGCTCAATACTTATCCTGCAAGGGGAGGAACTGCTCCTGGAGTGTATCGCTGCAGGAGTGTGAGTGGAATAAAGATCTCATCATCCTATATTTGGTGCTGTGAGCATATGTGCCTGTATATTTTCTTTTGGACAAGACTATGATCTGCACTTGATATCATAAAAATCATGCTGACAAACCCTTGTTTATCATCAAGGCCAACTCCTCATATTACCTGGACCAAGAATGGTGAGGAACTGGTGGTGACATCACGCATGAAAGTAAAGAACTTCAATAAGCTGATTCATATCCCCAAGGCCTCTTTTGACGATGCGGGTGAATACGTCTGTGCTGCTACCAATAAGATTGGATACATTGAGCATACAATAACTGTCCAAGTCAAAGGTGAGAACACTTTAAGAAATATTTTCACTTTTTTATACACATTAAAGTTCTAACAACTAACCTAACTTGTATGTGACAGCTGCACCATTTTGGTTGGAGAAGCCTACTGATTTAGTCTTGGCCCCTGAGGAAAATGGACGCTTAGTTTGTCGCTCTGATGGGATCCCTCGCCCGACAATCAGCTGGTTCATCAATGGGGAACCAATTGAAAGTATGTTTTTATGCAGTTAGCACTGTAAATGTTGCATACAAACTAAAATACATTTCTCAATAACATTAAAGATGCAGTATCATTCTCTTACATATTTTATCTCCAGCTGCCACACCACAGCCCAACCGACAGGTGTCAGGAGACACACTCACTTTTCGCGCTGTGACCGTTGAAAACACTGCTGTCTACCAGTGCAATGCTTCAAACCAGTATGGGTATTTGTTGGCCAATGCATTCGTCAGTGTACTACGTAAGTTACCACTCTGTCATCCATCATTTACACTGTAAAACACTGTTTCTGTGTGTGGGTTATAAGGTTGTGTGGGTTATAAGATTGAGATTCCCTTTGCTGCCCAAAATTTTTAGCGATGATTTCAAAGAAAAGGTCTATAAGTAGTCAAGTTCTAGAAGTATCCTCAGTATGCCATATTTCAGTGTGGAGAACACTGAAAATCCTAAATTGATGAACTATAATATGTACTGTTTTCTTTATATCTAGACGCAACACCTCGCATTCTCGGGCCAAGAAACGAGCTCATCAAGGTGGTAGAGGGCAGCCATACCTTCTTAGACTGCCGTTACTTTGGTTCTCCAGTGCCTGACTTGAGATGGTGAGGACATGTTGTTTGACTGATATTGTCCTGTGAAGAGTGCCATCCAACATCAACTTGTGCATTTGTCTGTGTTTGGGGGCCTTTACAAACAGGTCTAAATATGGACAGGGGAATCTTGAAGGAAATCGTTTTAAGACCCACAGTAACGGGACCCTTGAGATCAAACGTATTCGATTAGAGGACCAAGGAACGTACCTGTGTATTGTCAGCAACATCGCAGGAAGAGATGAGAGTCAGTTCCGGATAGAGGTTAAAGGTGAAATTCACGGCAATTCATCCTAAGAATCAGTGTTTATGAATGGATAAACCTTACGTAAATACTTTTGTTTGCATAACGCTGTAGTGTTATCCATCCATTCTTCTCAGAGCCCACTTTGATTGTCACAAGACCACAGAATATGAAAGTTATCCGTGGAACCGATGTGCGCTTTGAATGTGGTGTAAAAGCTGATGCCACTACTCCAGTCACAACCACTTGGATGAAAGACAAGAAGATGGTCACTCTTGGCTGGAGGTAAGCCTTTATAAGTACTTATACAGAAACATACACATTAATGAAAACACATGTATGAAGTTTCTTGTTAACACCAGTTGTGTTTACCTACATGCAATCCTCAGAATTAATCTGGATGAATCAAATCTGGTCATCACCAGTGTAAACAGAGGCGATGAGGGCAATTATACCTGTGTCGTCAAGAGTGACATGGATCAGAAATCTGCCTCAGCACTCCTAATGGTGATGGGTACGGCAACTTTAAAATAAAGGATATTTCACCAAACATACAATATGTCACACTTTTAACTGTTCATGTGTGTTTATGTAGACCGTCCTGATCCTCCTACTAACCTGGAGTTGTCAGATCCATATGAACGTAGTGTAAGACTCAGTTGGACTCCTGGAGACAGCGCCCACAACCCCATTATAGGTAACAGACATGTAGCTAAATAATTACCCAGTAATGTAGATATGTTTCATCACTACGTAGTTCTTGGATAATTGATGCATTGTTCTCTTAAAGAGTACCTGGTGCAGTATGATGAGGATGATTGGTTGCCTGGCAAGTGGAGAAACCTATCAACATACCCAGGGAACCTCAATTCTGTCATACTGCATCTTTCACCTTTTACCTACTATGAGTTCCGAGTTATTGCTGTAAATGCTATTGGACCAAGTAGACCTAGTCGCACATCCACGCGCTTCCAGACAAGTGGTGCCCGTGAGTTTGATGCTCATAAAACAAAGTTTGCCACCAAAGTTGAATATTGTAAGCTAGCAAACAGTCATATTCAAGGTCCATTTCAGCTCAATGATCTTATCACTGCATTGGTTTTCCACACAGCTCCCGATGCCATTCCAAAGAATGTTAAAGGTGTGGGTACATGGAGAAATAATATGGAGATCAGCTGGGAGGTAATAAGTACTATCCTTAAATCAGACAGACATTCTTACTTATCTTGAATATTATGATTATTGAATATTTATGAAGTGCTTCCTCCTACAATAGAATCAAACAAGCTTGTCACTCCAATCTCCCTCAGCCTCTGACCTACAGAGAGTGGAACGGACCCCACCTCAAATATCTGGTATGGTGGAGAAGGAGAAATTCCAGAGAGGAGTGGAAGAACGCCACAACTAAATGGTTGAAATACTACATCTATGATGCAGATACCTTTACTCCTTATGAGATCAAAGTCCAGGCTGTCAACGACTTTGGGCTGGGACCAGAGTCTCCCATTGTCATCGGTTACTCTGGGGAAGACCGTATGTACAGATATCCACTACCAAGTCATCATTCTTAGCAATTAAATAGATTAAAGATGTTTTGTCTGTTATGGGTTGGAAAAATAAAGTGAGGGGAAATATGCAAAAAATAAATAAACATATATATATAATATTTTATATATATCATATATATATATATAATATAGTATAATATATTATAATATTATATTATATTATATTATATTATATATCTTCTCAGTTGTGAAGCATCAGGCAGTCTTAGGAAGGCACCATTTGATTTTATTGTAATATTTAACTTCACTTCATTTCACTTTATTATCCTTTGCAGAGAAACTTGTTCTACAGCAACCACTGAGATAAAAACACAGCAAAAAAAACACAAAATATATAATAATAATTGAATTGCATTGTTACATAGCTGATTTTTGTTACCTGAATTAAGTAATTTTTTCCTTAGTAGGTTGTTACTGTTCAGTCAGTTGGACAGCAGAGAGGGACATGAAGGATGGGAGACAATAGACTGGCAGTTCTGTTTGAATCTGAATTGGGGGGAGGGCATGTCAGTGGTTTCAGAGTCAGAGGACTTAATCACTGGTTGTCCTCTGAACATACCACTTCATGTTTTTGTTTTTTATTTTGCCTTTATGGGGCAACAGTTGTCCTTCTCCAGACCTCTAATTGTAAAGACTTATTAATTATACAGACAAGTGAGCATGACACCTTTTGATCCCCAGGTCCTGTAGACGCACCACTGAACCTGAGAGTGTCGGACATAGAGAGCACGCAGGTGACTGTGCACTGGGACCCAGTGACACGCAGCTCTATTATGGGAGAATTCAAAGAATATAAGGTGAGCTTACTGTGAATTTCAATATGGGACTGTGGAATATGGGACGGTGTGAAATGTAGCTATATTTAGTTTAGGAGTCATCACAAAGTACAAGTTAGACTAAGGCTAGCATTAGGATTATATAGTTCTTAGACTGCAATAAACCGGCAAATTCAAGTTTGCTCAACATCTACTTTGAACGTGATTATTGATTCAAAATGTTGGCTGTGACTTCTCTCCTCTCAGGTGTACTACTGGAGGGACAGTAGCCAGCTGAGGTGGCATTGGGTTAACAGGGCTGTGAAGTTTAAAGTATTTGCAGACGATAGTCCTGAGCCCTCAGGGATCATCACTGGGCTCATCCCCTATAGTAATTACAAGATGTACATAGTGGTGGCCAACAATCGATTTGAGGGGCCGCCCAGTAATAATATACACTTCTCAACGCCTGAAGGAGGTAAGGATAGTCGCATAAACAAAATATATCAGTTTTCCTTACTGCCTTACTAGACAAAATACATCCAAGAGGGAAAAAAAACAGAAATGAAATAAATAATAAAAATAAATATTTGTATTTCCAAAGCTTATGTTTGTTTTTTTCCTGCTGTGTTTTTGTCTGTAGTACCATCTGCTCCCAGATCCTTCAGGATACAACAAAGACATCTTGACACAATTTATGTTGACTGGGAGCAGCCGGCTGAACCCAATGGAGTCATCACTGGATATACACTCAAGTATCAGACTGGTACACATCATAGACTATGCAGTAAAAGTATAATGTAGTATTCCGGTGTCCTCTTGCAGAAATATAGAAAAGCTTTTGTAACTGGAATATACTATTGGAGTTCATTCATTCTGCTCTTGACTGTCTTGAGTCTCTTAAGGTTTAAAGTTTGTAATTCTTTCCTTTGAGGTGACAGTCTGAGTATTTGGATTGATGATCACGTCCTGAGTATACAGAATGGTCATACCAGGCAAGATACAGGCAGTTTGTTGGTGATCTAAGGGGTGTTATACTCACAGGATTCTAGAGGAGGTTTATAGTCACACTGTTGAGGAAGAGGGTCTGTTTTGATATGAGAGTGCTGTAAGGAAGTTGACGGGAGGTGTTTAATGTGTATTCAGTCTGCTCTGAGGCTTAGCCCTACACAATCTTCCACTAAGGCTGGAAAGGGGTTTCACCTGACACTTAAGTGTGCATTCCTGCACACTTAAGTGCCTAACAGTGCACTTAAATGTGCATTCAAAGACCAAGATATTCATAGAATCCACTGAAGTATGTTCTCAAGAGGTTAATAAACACTTATGCAGATCCTTTCTGAGCAGATGAGGTACTTAATGGCTCAATTTTACTCACTCTTTCAGCATTTATATTTCTCATAGCTCATTGAAATGTCATCTCACCACAGTGAACGCCACCAGAGGAGAGGAGCTGCGAGTTGAGGAGTTCACTCCAAATGTAACAAGCTTCTCAATTCGGCGATATGACCGCTACACTCGATACAGATTCTCCTTGGCAGCACGAACTCAGATTGGGATAGGGGAGTGGTATACTGAAGAGTCACCCCACTACACCACTGAAAGTAATTTAATACATTGACACTAGTACAAAACACTGATGACGATGGTGTATGTATATGTGTGCACATGCACTTGTGTTTTGCATGTATCTGTGTCTTTGTCTGCCAGCTTATGCTCAGGATCAGGTCGACATCACCACTCAGGGCTGGTTCATTGGAATAATGTGTGCTGTGGCTCTCATCGTGCTCATCCTTCTCATAGTGTGCTTTATTAAGAGGAGCAGAGGGGGGAAATATCCAGGTACAGTTTACCAATCCTTTCACTCATACAGTGTTTCTTTCTATAATGTCCAAACCAAACACACTGTATTTCTGATCAAGGTGTTGGAGGACTTAGCTAATAAAGTAGCTTGTTTCATTTTCAGTACGAGAAAAAAAAGACATTTCACTGGAGCCGGTGGATGACAAAGATCAGGAGGGATCATTTGATTATCGGTAAGTGTTACAGCTAACAGTTACCATTGGACAGTATATTGTCAAACAGCTTTATAAAATCATATCTAAAAAAAATCTTAAACCTCAAATCACCTTAAATCACATTTATCAATATAAATATTTATACTGTATAATGGCATGGTGATAACCGATTACCATCACTACTTTTCCTATAACATTGTATCAGTGATGGAAAAATATAACAAAAAAGGCATTTTTTATTTTTTTTTTTACATCTGTTTGCTCTGTAGCTGTGCATTAGCATTCTGTTTTCTGGATTGCTTTTTTTTTTTAAATGAATGTTAGTGAATGCTGCACAGATATATGGCAAATCCTCAAATGCTACTTATAGTAATAATGTCCTTATTTCTGATAACTCTGATCATACTTAACATTATCTTCTGATTTTGTTGTATTTACTCTACCTCTCCTGTCTAAACCTTTATCCCCCAAATGTCACCCTTGTTCTTTTCACATTGCACCACTCAAGGTCTCTTGAAAGGTATGAAATGACTAAATATTGACACATTGACAGTATTGACATTTCAAATGTACAATTCCGTTACGTGACTCTGTATACTCTCATGCAAGCAATGATTTCAAACAAACTATTTTCATATTTTAGGATAGCACGTGTCTCCACTCTGCCCTACCCTCGCCGGTATGTGCATCTATGGTGTTAATGTGTTTCTGCCCACTTAAAATTTGATGCACATACATCGTCATAGATGATAGTTGAGTGTTAAACCTCCATCTTATCCATGTCTGTTTTAATTTTTTATATCTTTAAGGGAGGAGGAAAGAGGGCTCCAGCGGGGTCAGCCGTCTATGGAGGCAATAATGAAGCGCTCCGACAGTGATGACAGTCTGGGGGACTACGAAGGTGGGGAGATTGAGTTCAATGAGGATGGCTCGTTCATTGGCCAATACACAGGAACCAGGAGAGATGTCAGGGAGCTTGATTTTGGTGGAAGTCTGGAGCTCCACTCTCCTATGAATGCCATCTACTCCCTGGCTTAACATTCCATCTGGAAAAAAAAAATCAGACTCTCTTTCTGACTTAAACTGAACTCATTATCATCTGACTTTACTTTTCTATTCTCCTCCTTGAATTAAAAACCTGGAGGAATACTAGTGCCTCGCTGCCTGTCCTTATGTCCTTGCACCATGTTCTGGACTGATGATGCATCACACAAGCATTTTTAAGAAGAATATAGTGGAAAAGCTGGGACAAAACTGCAGGAGATGAAATACTTTTTTTTTGATCTGATAGAAATTAAGCCTTACACGGTGTCCCTTTTACTGCACACTACTGTAAATAAAAATACTCTATATACGCATAAGTACATGTGTATACATTCAGTTATTAATAGAGAGTTAGTGGGTGGCTGCACATCAGAATATACAGAAGAGGATCAGTTTATCATGTTGATAAAAGCAGTAGCATGGATAGAATTAACTTCTTGTACTACATCGCTTTTTTATGTCTACTAATTTCAATAATGAGATTCATGTTATTTTTGTATGTTGAACATTTGGAATAACGATCGTGTATTATACCTGCAGGACCATGTGACCTGCAGTGTAATATTCAACTTTGCCCCCTGTCTGTTTTATAAACTAGTGCTGAAAGTACAATGTGGGTATATAATGTTCTTAGTAATAGGTGAAGGATAATAAAATCTCTGCAGGGACTAATGATTCATCTGCACTGTCAGTTTAATATTGGTGGTTGGTATTTGGGGGACAATAGGTCAAATCACCAAGCAGCCATAAATCAGCTGTAAAACCAGAAGTCGCTGATATTTTTCAGAGAAACGTTTTTTTTTTACTGCTACAGTCCAAGCTCTTAACTCATCAGTACAGTTTAGACAAAATCAACTGTAAATTTAAATCAGATACTTAACTTACTTTTAACACTTCTTTATTACTCTTCAGTATTCAGTGAATAAAAAGCAGCAGACCCTTTTGATGGTCTTTCTAACATCAAAAAGCAAAGGCTAAGTAACATTTCTAGATGCCATTGGACCCTGGCCGACTTTGCCAAGATAACACATAATTACTTCATTGGCATCTTATATAATAACCTATTCTGGTTTATCAAGCCTCTGATATGACGGTTACTGGCATTGTTGAACCCGCACCATATTAAACTTTGAGTATCATCACTCTGATTACAACAATGACAAAATCTGAAAGTTTAAATTAATATACAAAGAAGTCTTTTATAAGACCTCCTTAGCTGAGTTTCAAACACTCTTCTGGGTCAATGGAGGAATCTGATCTGGTTGAATCATACCCAATGGAAGAATTATAACAATCCTAAACTTATCTCAGCAAGTGAGTTTTGACAAGTTTCTTCAATTCAGACTGACTCAAGTATAATGGACTAAATTATACCTTCTTATGTAGATTAGCCAATCTGAGTCACTAGTTAGTGATTCAGTGAATAGTGTTACCAATTCATCCCTAGCAAATAAAGTCTTTCAGGTCCATCAAAATTTGGATACACTCACATAGCCAATTCCAGTTTGTGCTTCAGCAAACTAGAATTGGCTATGTGTATAAAATCTTTGGATTTTGGCAAGTTCTGTGTCACTCAGATAACTGACCAACACTTGAGTCACTGGTAATTCACTGAAAACCAGTACCTCAGGTTACCATTTATTAGTAGTAGAATGAACTGTGGTAAAATAAACTGCACAGATGAAGGAGCCCACTTCATCATGGGCCAACAGGTGGTGACAGCAAAGTGAGACACAAAATGTAGATTGATGCTCCTAGATCTGTGATTACAGAGATCTTATGAGCATGTTATGCTGTGAGATGGCTATCTCTGACAAGATTAAGTTTGATGTACAGTGGGGTCCAAAAGTCTGAGACCACTGTGAAAATGCTTCTATTTTGCATTCTTTTTTAATTTANCAGTGGGGTCCAAAAGTCTGAGACCACTGTGAAAATGCTTCTATTTTGCATTCTTTTTTAATTTAAAGGACCAACCACCCATTTTGCATGTTTGAGCCTAATATATTCCATTTTCACGTAAGATTACTGACAATCATTTCCCAAAAGATAAAACTGTGCAGCCAGAGTTAAATGTCTGCTCTCTTTCTTTCTCTCTCTCTCTCTCTCTCTCTCTCTCTCTGTGTGTGTGTGTGTCTCTCATTCTAAACCATACACGTTACATTCTCTGAGAAGAAGAACTTGTTTGAGTTCTTAATGCGTATATATACACTGAGGACCATTATTAAGCATATTAGACAATCAAACAGGAACCAAAAGTAGGGAAACCTAAGATAATAAACCCTGCTTACAGCACTAATAAAGCAGAACAAACTACAGCCATAAGCGGAAGTCTGACAATATGAAAAAAGGCCATGGTGGAAGTGTTGCAGTGACCACCTCGTACGTTCATGTACTCACCCATGTGAGTACATGAACGTCATTTTTCAAGGTTATCTTATCTTTGACTGGCCACTTCTTCTGATTGAGCGACTTTATAGAGATAAGTTTACATAACCATCTGTGCTCTGACACATTTTCTGACAATAAAAACAGATAAGCGGTCCTCTTTTGCTAATTGTAATGTGACCAATTTAACAGTGATATTTATCATGTCCTGGAGCATCCATTACACCTGAGAAGAATGCAGTCTTTGTCCCTATTTTGTCACAGTTGCAGGATATAAATAACTCAGGTAGATCAGAGGCATATTCAGCCACTCACCAACCAACAGGTAAGCCCTCAACACACTAACTCATTTAGCATCCAACAAAATCAAGAAATACTCCTGATGAATTACATACTAATTATGGTGAAATTGATATGTTTTAGAATTAGTTACAGTGGTATGTAATCTAATGCAAATTTACAAATAAATGACACGTATTTCTTTTACTACAGGCCACTGCAGGAAAAGGGCCCAGTTAAACACAAAATGGCTCGACTAACACTATTAGCTGGTAAGCAGCAGAATTAAGTACAATTATTCTGTAGTGTATGTACAATTGTAAGGTAATTGTACTTTAGTTGCGTATTTCTACTTTGTACTTCTATTTTCTATGTCTGCTTTATGAGTACTTTTTCTTCTGCTACATTAATACGATGGCTGAAGTGATCAAGTTACTTGGTAAATTAATTCATAACATTTTTCTGTTGTCAGGTATCTCAACCTTGTTTTGGATCAAAGGCAGTGTTTTAGTTTATCTTTTTTTTTTTTTAAATGACTTGAAAGCGTGAAAGCAAAATTTTCAACTGACAGGTTGAAAAAAACTTGTATATTAAGTTTTTGGTATGCCCTATCTTCACTTTTAGACATTTTTATTATTTCTTTCTATGGTTTTCATTATTATATTTCAAACACTCCAAAATTTGATATGCTAGACTGTTCACACTATTGGATAAACAATAGCTTTTTTCTCTGGTTTTCTGTTTTATTATATCATAAATAGATTTTTGAATACAGGGTTTTTTTTTCTTGTAATGAAGTTGTGATGTAGTAGAATTTGAGTATTTCCTCCACCGCTGGTAATAAATTAGATTATTTCAGTTGTTAATCAATTTAAAGGCATCTAAAGGTTCTTTTACAGTTATGGTGCAGTTACTTACATGAAATGTTTATTTATTTATTTATTTGTTTTTAGGACTGTCATTTTTAATGACCCTTCAAATAGGTATGGATTCATTTTTCAATTTTATGTTATTGACATTTGCAAAAATTACTTCTGAACCCCATGACTCCTGGGAGCAACTTTCTAACGATTTCTCACTTTTTCAACAGTGTCTTCTACCAAACTGGTGTGCTACTTCACCAACTGGTCCCAGTACAGACCAGGCAATGGCAGATATGTACCTGCCAATGTAGACCCCAACCTCTGCACGCACCTGATCTATGCCTTCTCGGTAATCAACAGTTTTAATGAGCTGACGACCTATGAGTGGAATGATGAGGTTCTGTACCAGTCCTTCAATGGACTCAAGAGTAGGTGAGTTGTATATATTAATTACACAAGCAGTTGGGATGAAGACGGATGTTTTAGTATGATTGGTGTTGTGGTGTATTTTAGTTTCTCAAAAAAGGAGTTTGACAAAATACCTGATTTTTTTATAGAAACCCCACCCTAAAGACTCTTTTGGCTGTTGGTGGTTGGAACTTTGGAACAACACAGTGAGTCCACAAGACTTCAACATCAGAGTATCATCATCATTGGAATACTCTATCTCATTTATTCTTCAAGATCATTATAAACAGTGTAGCTATTGGTTATTCTATATAGATTTACCATCATGGTTTCACATCCTGCCAATCGCCAGACGTTCATCCAGTCTTCCATCAGATTCTTGAGAAAACATGGCTTTGATGGGCTGGATTTGGACTGGGAGTATCCTGGAGCACGAGGAAGCCCTCCAGAGGACAAAATGAGATTCACTGTGCTATGCAAGGTAAATCTGGAAATCTAACTCTGTCTGAGTTAAAAGTACTAACAGAATCCTACACACTGATTTATTGATCAATTTATTGATCAAAATGGCAGTGTTTATTCCAACTTCATTCTCACATCAAAAAAAAAACAAACAAAACTATTCCTCTGGGTTTTAGGAATTACTTGCCGCCTTTGAAAAGGAAGCTGCAGATACTGGAAAACCACGATTGCTGCTCACAGCTGCAGTTGCTGCAGGAAAGGGAACTATTGACAACGGTTATCAGATTGCTGAAGTGTCAAAGTGAGTTCATGTGACAAGAAAATCTCAAATGACTAATATTTAAAAAAAATTAATTATTAATCATACTGTGGTTACATCTATCACAGGTCCCTAGACTTTCTAAATATCATGAGCTATGACCTTCATGGCGCATGGGACCAGTTCACTGGTCATAACAGCCCTCTGTACAGCAGTTCTTTCGATGTGGGTGACAACATCTATTACAATGTGGTGAGTGAAAGACCCACAAAAGTTCATTCTTCATCCTGTTACAGCACGTCTACATACATAACAAGTAACTTTTTTTTTTAAACATAAAGCCATTTTTCCCACGCTCAGGACTTTGCTATGACATACTGGAGAGACAAAGGAGCTCCTCTTGAAAAGCTCATGGTTGGTTTTGCCACGTATGGATGAACATTTCGCACAACTTCAGCCGCTAATGGTGTTGGAGCATCAGCCAGTGGACCAGCCTCTGCTGGCCCTTATACCCGGGAGGCTGGATTTTGGTCATATTACGAGGTGAGCGAGGGTTCAGACACAAGAAGAACATCAGATAATTAGAGACACAGTTTATGACATCACTAAGTTGTACCAATTGCAGATTGAAGCAATAAGAGTTAATCTTTAAACAGGTGTTGAGATGACATAACTAGAGGGATATTTGCTAGATACTGTACATGACTAATCTTGTTGATGGTGTAGTGTCTATATCATATCATATCATATCATATCATATCATATCATATCATATCATATCATATTCTTCCATTTCTACAGATTTGCACCTTCCTGCAAGGAGGCAGCCTTGGCTGGATTGATGAGCAAATGGTGCCCTATGCCACTAAAGGCAATGAGTGGGTTGGATTTGATAATAGGAAGAGCTTTGAAATCAAGGTAATGTATGACATTCTAGCCTTAAAATCATTGTTTATAGGGAGAAAAGGTTAAATGAAGACTTCTAACAGATTAGTATCATGTCATCATGACAAGCTGGTTTTCAAAATGCAACAGGTCAGGTGCCATTTCACCTAAAGCTGCAGGTTTGTAATCGTATCTTATGTTTTTGGGATATAAATGTTTTCCAATATGGGCTTGGACCCAAACCATAGTCACTTGCAAGTATATTTTGCATTCATGTTTGAGGTTGGAGGTGAGATGACAAGAAAGTTTTGTACTGCTAAAATAAAGAAAGGGTGTTTAGGTTTATAACCCCTACTTCAGTTTTGCCTTGCATGCTAGAAAGCAGAATCCCTTAATTTTAAACCTATGTTGCTGATGTCTACATTGCTTTTCAGTCTTTTCGTGCATTAATGATTGATAATGTAATGGTTTATTTAAGCATACTAATATTTACGCAAATTAGGTCAAATATTTATTTAAATCAGAGATGTAATGGAACTTGAGTCCATATAAACAAGTGTGTGGATATATATTGGGATGATTAAGGGGTGTCTGTGCATTTGTTAAATGCCGAAAAATATTACCTCCATTTCTGCATGATGTAAAAACTTAAATAACCCTTAAAAGGTCAGAATTTGCACTTCAGGCTTGATCTGTTTATTTCCACTTCCACAAGCAATGCATTTTTTCATGAAAATATGTGAATAAGCTGTTTAAAAATTAAATTTTTGCTGCTTGTTATGTATTCATGAGCAGTATCTGCTGTGTGTGTGGTGTGTGAAACCTGATTTCTGCAGGCTCAGTATCTAAAAGATAAGAAATTCGGAGGAGCGGTCATCTGGTCTCTGGATCTGGATGATTTTGGTGGACAGTTCTGTGGCCAGGGCAACTACCCCCTTATCAGCCATCTGCGCTCTCTTCTGGATTCAGGTAAAACAAATTAGATCTCAACACTGCACTGCATGTAAATTCTTAGTTTAAAGGGGAGAGAGAACTTCTTTTTATAATCTTATTAACTTGAACATATTTTGTATTGCCAGATTTGCCAACTCTTCCTTCCACAACTACTCAGTCTCCCACAACTGCTACATCATCCATAACATCCAGTGCCCCAGACATAGACACAACCAGAACTACAATTGCTGCTCCTGCTTCCACACCAGCTGCCACAGCCACTACTGCAACCACGGCTACAAGCACTACCACTACTGCAAGCACTACTACAACCACAGCTGCTCCTGGCAGTGGTTTCTGTTCAGGAAAGACTGATGGTTACTACATAAATGACAAAGATGGCAACTCCTTTTATCAGTGCTTCCAGGGGCTCACCTACCTTCAGAAATGTCCTGCTGATCTTGTTTTCAATATGAGATGTAACTGCTGTGATTGGCCTTAAATAAATGTCTTATATATCAAACTACAAAATGTGTTTTATCTGATACCATCAAGATGCTAATACTTTTTTTTTTTTTTTTTTTTAAGCAGGGCACTGACCCTAAACATGCATCAAATCTAAGCTAGGACTGTTTAAAGTCCAACAGCCAGTGTTGACATGATTTTTCTCTCAGCAGTCACCAGACCTCAACCCCACTGAAAATCTTTAGGAACCTTTAAAAAGGGTAAAGGTGAAAAATAAATATAGTGTCATCACAAGACACTCAGATACTGTGGAATCTTAACTTCAGCTAAATTTCAAAACAGTGGAAATATCAAATATTATAAAATAAATTGACTTTTGATAAATTCTAAATGTTTTTTTGTAATATTTTCTCAAACTATAATAATAATAATAATAATAATAATAACAGTAATAATACATTTTATTTATAGGTACCTTTCAGGACACTTAAGATCACCTTACATCACAAATTTGCCAAATGGCAACACCACACAGATAAGTTAGAACATAAAAACATTAAAAGCAAAAAGAACAGTGAGTCACAGTGAGTAAGCCAGTTTAAACAGGTAGGTTTTGTTGTGTGATTTGAAGGTGAGAATAGAAGAACAAAATGTGCAAAGGTATAACTCCAAAGTTGTTTGTTTCACCCAAAATACAGTTCAGATCAGCAGATTTTATTTATATTTTATGTTTTTATTTTAATTTCAGTCCAGTCTTGTTTTATTTAACTTAGTTGGATGCAGCAAGTCTCATGGCCCAAACTTGTGGATACGATTTGTTTCTGGTTAATAATTTTCAGGGTTTTGTGTATTTTTCAAAGGGACGTTATTTGTGACTCTGTTTGCGACATTGAAAGAAATCATCCAAGTCGCACTACCATGAGCAAGCTAATTCTAATTGCAGGTAAGATACTCTGGAAAGTGATGAAATTTTCTTGTATTGAAATGTGTTTTTACTGATTTTATTAACTGACTAAATGTAACTTTGAAGGTCTCTGTTTTATCCTCGACAGCTTGGGTGAGTTCACAAACTGTATCAACAATTAATATTCAATAGGCTCAGTACTAACTGGGTATATTGTCACATTTACTCAATTAGCACATGTTGTTGTTCCATGTTTCAGCGTCATCCGCCAGACTGCCATGTTATTTCACTAACTGGTCCCAATACAGACCTGACATTGGGAAGTTTATGCCTTCGAATGTTGATCCAAACCTGTGTACCCACCTGATCTATGCTTTTTCTGCTATTAATGATGCAAATGAGCTGGTCACTGTAGAATGGAATGATGAGACACTTTACAAATCCTTTAATGGACTCAAAGACAGGTCAGCCATTTAAACCCTTAAAATAATGAAGCATTATATAGTCTGTAATGTGATGGAAAATAATGATTGTTGAATTTGTAAATTCCCATAGGAATCCAAATCTTAAAACACTGTTGGCAGTTGGAGGCTGGACTTTTGGCTCACAAAAGTGAGATATTTAACATTGAAAAAAAAAAAAATGAAGGTTTTCAATCGATATAACTTGATCTTGAATTAACAATTTTTGTTCCAAAATGCTGCCTAGATTCACTGCAATGGTGTCAACACCAGCCAACAGAAAAAAATTTATTCAGTCCTCAATCACATTCCTGAGAAAATATGGTTTTGATGGGTTGGACTTGGACTGGGAATACCCTGCAGCCAGAGGAAGTCCTCTGGAGGACAAGCAGAGATTCACACTGTTATGCAAGGTCCGGGTTTATTCTTCTTCTTGTGACAAATATAAATCTAAATGACACTGATGTTTAAAATAAAAACATCTCTTTATCAAATGTTCTGTGTTGTACAGGAAATCCTCGAGGCCTTCAAGGCTGAGGGAACAGCAACTGGCCGTCCAAGATTAATGATCACCGCTGCTGTGCCTGCTGGGAAAGGAACTATTGATGCTGGTTTTGAAATTGCAGAGATTGCAAAGTATGCCAAAATTGAATTCGGCATAGCATTCCCACGATAGCTTGTCACCGTGTTGGTGAACCTAATCTCATTTACATTTTATCAGGTACCTGGATTTTATTAATGTGATGACTTATGACTTTCATGGCACCTGGGAACATGTCACAGGACATCACAGCCCCTTATACAAGGGGTCCCATGACACTGGGGACCATGTTTACTTAAATACTGTGAGTACAGGGATTCATATTTCAACTATCTTTCTGTCTATGATTCTCTCTCTCTCTCTCTCTCTCTCCCCCCCCCCCCNCCCCCAGCCCTCTCATTTTTCCCCTGCTCTGAACTCATTTGCGTGCATCAAGTAGAGAGCGGGTGGAGAGAAAGCACATTTGGCAGCTCTCCTCTCTGACAGTAGATGATGTCTACCCAAAATTTCACTAGGTTTGTCACAAGGCTCTTTAAAAAAAAAAAAAAAAAAGTCACTACAGGGGTCTTATAGATTTCCAGATCTAGCAACAAATCTGTTAAGTTGGCAACATTGCACATCCTGATCCAGCCTGGGAGACAACAGAAAATCCATAAACAGATTGAGGAATGGTAAATATAAACTGAAGAGGGAACTCTGCCTACCGGCGTCTCTCTCTTTCTCTCTCTCTCTCTATCTCTCTCTCTCTCTCTCTCTCTCTCTCTCTCTCTCTCTCTCTCTCTCTCTNTGGCGGGACCAGGGAGCACCTGTGGAAAAGCTAAATATGGGCTTTGCCACATATGGGCGAACCTTTCACCTGTCCTCTGCATCCAGTGGTGTTGGTGCACCAGCCAGCGGTGCTGCTGCTGCAGGCCGTTACACCAGGGAGGCAGGCTTCTGGTCCTACTATGAGGTAAAACTTGAAACTATAGCTGGCAATTATGTATGTTTTGAATTTAACTCCTAAGGAAGTGTTTTCTCAAAAACTTCAAAGAATTCACACAAATTACTTTTACTCTGTGTGTTTTTTGCAAGTATCTTATGTGATGTTTGACCTTTCCTTTCAGATTTGCCCTTTTCTTCAAGGGGCCAGTGTGCAGCTGATTGAGGATCAGAAAGTTCCATATGCCACCAAACAAAATGACTGGGTTGGATTTGACAACAAAGAGAGCTTTGAGACCAAGGTATTCATCTGTATGGCTCTGTAGTGTCTTTGCAAATGTTCACTTGTACATAAGTCCACTTAAAAGAAAGTACATAGTTGTTGAAGTATTTTCTTCCTTATTCATTCAGGTACGTTACCTAAAGGACAACAGGTTTGGAGGAGCTTTTGTGTGGGCTCTGGATCTAGATGACTTTAATGGACAGTTCTGTGGACAGGGCAACTACTCCCTCATCAGCTACCTGCGCTCCCTTCTGGCTTCTGGTAAACAGATATTAGATATGGCTAGTTCGTGTTTTCATTGATGATCAGCTTATTCTTAACTTTTCATCTTGTATTTAACATTATGCTAAAAACTCACACCGATTCTTCCAGATCTCCCACTCCTTCCAGGAACCAGTCCAAATCCAGTGACTTCAACTTCAAACAACATCAAACCTCACACCACACCCAGGCCCAGACCTACCCCTACCCCTTCTAACAAAGCACCTGATAGTAACTTCTGTGCTAGAAAATCTGGTGGGGTTTATGCCAAGTCTGATGCCCCAGGTTCTTATTACAGTTGTGCCAATGGAATTACCTGGATCCAAAACTGTCCAGCTGGTTTAGTCTTTCGAGAGAGTTGCAAATGTTGTGGCTGGCCATAAAGCTTCTGTAGGTTAGGCTATTTTTTTGTTTGTTTGTTTTCTTCCCTGGTGTTTTCTAGTCTTTTCTAGCAGTTTCATGATAATTTCATGTGAATTGCTTATGTTCTTCAAAAAAACAAACAAAAAAACAAAAACAAAACAAAAAAAAAAAAAAAAAANAAAAAAAAAAAAAAAAAACAACAACTAGTTGTATCTTATATCCTGCAGTAAACCTCCTTCTAAACATCCTTACAAAGCCATAGTTTCTGGCCTTTTTATTACTCTCTGGCATAAAATGTACTTTTCATTTATTGTAGTAAACACTTAAAAAAAAAAAACCAACACATCAATGATCATCGATGTAAGACTAGAAAATATATTTTAAAAAATTACTTTATCATCACATTGTCATTATGTGAAATCATTTTAATGAAGTATAGTTGATTACCTGGTACTTCAAAAGCCCAACATAAGACTTAATCTTGTAGTTTAACCTTTTACAGTGAAATAAATATTAAATTCTGATATGTTTGTGTGTGTGTGTGTGTGTGTACTCTGGGTTATGTTTGGAATTAAACTAAAATAAAAATCACATTACAATTAATTCTCATTTTAAAAATCTGTTCTTTATTAAGTCTTTAACCATATTCAGATTCAAAACTTTAAAATTTGTGATTTATTTTCATGATCGTCTCAAACGTCATTTATATTACAGCTTTCAGTGAAATATTATGTTTCAGTCAGTTTTACAGTAAGCAACGTCTTTTCATATTGTCTGTTGTACAGTATTATCAGTAGTCCAAAAAGACACAAATTTCTTAGAATTTACCAAAATGATTTTTAAAAAAATTCATCACAGCTTTTTTTTTAAAAAAAAAAAAAAAAAAAAAAGGGAAAAAAAAATCATCAATGCAAAGTATAATAACAATTGTATGCTGTGCTGTATGTATGTTTCAGTTTGAACAGTTGAATGGAAAAAAAAAAGGTTTATGTCAAATAAACTCCACAGGGTACCTTTAAGCAAGGAATGACAATAGCAAATTTCCATCCACACAGGAAACTAAGATCAGTGCTGACAGGTGGATGCTGAGGTGAAGGTGGGGTTATGATGCAGTGATGATCGTTGTGAGCAGTGTAGCAGCAGCAGGACACGTAGGCAGAGGAAGTGTGTGTGAAGCAGAGCCTTATTGCAAAGGGTGCATTGGATATGTGTAGCAGAAAGTGGACAATGTCAGCAGTGTGACTTCAGTCATCTGATTCACTGCATTATTGTTCTTCCCTTAGAGGTCATGGACAGTGCTGTGTGGTGCAGGGAGCTTCTGAATGTCACAGTTTTGAATCAGGTTGAAGTAAAATACTATTAGCTCCTCGTAGTTCTTTTTGGAAATCCTTTCATTGATGCCATGGAATCTTAAGAAAAGGAAAAATTATTTTTCCTCACATAAACTTAGTGAACAGTGGATTTTTGTTAGCAGAACTGAAGGGTCAACTGGTAACAAATTTGGTCCTATACACTGAACTTTCACAATGCAACTTGGTCACATGGTTCCCTAACAAGCTTTATTCAGGAGGATCCCTTCGACTTTGCCAGTCATAATACAGCACAAGCAGATTATTGTAATGACTGCAAAAAATGTAGGAAACTTTTAGGTTTCGATCATGTATCATTTAAGAATCTTACCTTTGAGAATCACCTGGTTTAAACCAGGTAGGGGTGAAGCGATACGTATCATTGGTCAGCTCTTTGAAGTGACGGCTGTCTGTATTCCCGATGCAGATGCCTGCAAATTCAAAATTTATAGCAAAACCCTTGAAGAAGAGTTTGAACCCAAGTAATTACATCTTCATGCTTTAATTTCAATTTGGTTTCTACCTGGAGCAACTGTAACATTTGGAAACATGGCCAACACCGTTTTCTTAATAATCTGGAACCCAAAGGAGGTTTCATCATAGCTGCTGATAGGCAGAGGGTCAAACCCATCAACAAGCTCTATTTTAACACGCTCGTCTTCTATTGTAGACTCGATGAGGTCCAGCACCTAAGAAAGGAAACAGCACAAATCATGTTGAACTCTGGATATTCATGATGAGACACCATGAATTTTCAAAAGAGGAGAATCAAATTTCACACTCCACCTCTTGTAATGACTGTGCTGAATGGATTCGTATATTCACATAAGCTTCAGCAAAGGATGGGATGATGTTCACCTGCAAGGAAGCAGAAAATAAGGATTTTTTTTCAATAAGCAATTAATTGCTTACACTCTGATTTCCTGTGAATTACTGTTCTTTTGTAAAAATACTAGTTGTACCTTAACTCCTGCATTAAACATGGTGACAGCTGTGGTCGACCTTACAAAAGCATTGGTGTCTGGTCTTCTTTCCATTATCCTGCAACATAAAACACACTTACTGATTCATTCCACTGGACACAAAAGAAAAGAAAAACAAGCTCCGTCTATTTTCAGATGTAATTACCTGCCAAGGAGTGGAGAAAACAGCCACAAATTTGACATTATGAACTTCAGTGGGAGCCTGAACTGAAGTTAAAGAATGAGTAATTGAAATATATCAAATAGAGATCTGATCTTTCACATGTTCTGAAGAATAGTGGGATACTTTCCCAGTGTTTTACCTTATGTGCCAGGTGCTCAAACGTTCCACGTTCAGGCCCATGACCAAATAACCTTGGCATTGGGTTCTCCTCTAGCCTGAAAATATTGCACGACACAGTAAAAATGTTGGATTTTGTCTTTCTGGACATGGAAATGCAACAATGCACTGAAAAGATGCATCAAAACATATCAGACACAATAAAAGTCTCTCTCCAGACTAAGGTTCAAGAAAAGCTTTGATTCTGAAAAAGATCCCTTCACCTTTTGACTGCTGCTGCCAAGATACCAATGCTGCTCTCTCTGGGAGGAATGGAGGAGTGACCAGGAGCCATAGACACAGTCAGCTTTACTGTGGCCTGGCCCTTCTCACTTATCCCAATCCTACAAAACAACACACACGATACTGAAAATGCAGGAAATTACTTGGAAAAACTCAACCAATTGACTGAGTTTTGCACAGCTCAAAAGAAAAAAAAAAAGATGTGCATTTTTGATGCAATTCAAAATCTGTGACATATGAGGTTGATTAGTTGGTTAGAATAAACTAGTTAATAAGCAAAAACTGCAAAGCTTGCTAAATTGTTACACTAGAGAACAGCAGTGACGGTTCTTACAGAGCTGCAGGATCCTCAAGACCACTGATGACTCCATCCAGAATAGCCAGACCCTCATCCAGGACAAAAGACAGTTTCACATCACGCTGCTTTAGCACACGTACAATATTCATGGCCCCATTGAAACCACTGACCTATGTACACAGACGTGCATACTGAATATAGTTTCTCAAATGTCACTAAATTCACAATGTCAAATAAAAAATAAAAAGAACATTGGTATCAATGTATAATTAGTCTACTTCTTCATCATGACCAAGGCTGATGTAAAATCCTCTGCGTGGTGCATAGCCTTTTATCAGTAAGTACTCCAGAGCCTGAAGAATTCCCTAGAAGCAAAAAAAAAAAAAAAAAAAAAGTTTGGCACTTTAGACTGCTACAGATATTTACAAAGGACTACTGCATACTTAATTAACTATGTTATTTAAATATGCAACTCAACTCTGTTCAGTGGCAGGATCACAGAAAGATCACCAGATGTCTCACCATAACAGACTGCTTGTTGTCAATACACCCTCTACCATAGATGAAGCCATCTATCTCCTTGGCAGAAAATGGTGGGGCGTCCCAGCCATCAGACTCTGAGGCAGGTACCACATCCATGTGGGCCAGTAACATGTAGGGTGTCAGGTCAGGTTGCGAGCCTGGCACCCAAAAGAGGTGGCTGTAGTTTGCCACCACTTCATGATGAACCAGGCCTGAAGAGAAAACTGTTGGGAAGGCTGAAACAGTGAGACATTTACAGTTTTCATTTTTCTTAAAGGACCACACCAGTGATTTTGTATGTTTGAGCGTGCACATTATGTTACTGCCAACCATTTTCCAAAACATAAAACCATGTTCAGGTGATACAGCTACCTTAAAGTTCAATGTTTTGCCTAACACGTACGTCCAAATATAGAAAGCACAAATTAAGACAACCTGCATACACATTACACTACTGCCAACCATTTTCCATAACATACTGCTGGAGAGGAATATTTTAGATTTTTTTTTTCTGTCTTCCTGGCAGCCATTAATTCCACTACGTTTTTATAATCAGACTTGAAACGTGCTTGAGAAAAGATATTCATCACTTCTAACTCATTCATCATTCACCAATTCAAACCAAAAAAAAATGTATGTCTCTGCCAGAGAATGTAGTCCCAGGAGAACAAGTCTTAATAAGAAATTAAACTACCATCCCTTCTACATTGTTAGCAAGAAAAACATTGAATTTTAAGGCCAGTGTATCACCTGAACCTTTGATTTTGAAAGATTAGGGGTTTTAATAACTCGAAAATACAGTTACGTTTTTGTAAACAGCTGCGGATAGTATTTATTGGGCTTAAACAATGCCAAAAGTCCTTTAAAAACTACATCTCCCATGAGGTTTATACAGCACGTCTATACTTCAGGCTCATGGAAAATGTATTGAGTTTTTGACAAACTGTTGCTTTATCTTTATTAAAATGAGGAAGAGCTAAGCTTAGAAATATGGGTTGAAAACCCCAGTGTCACTTTGTGCAACAAGGGACTGAAGTGAACCTGGAAGTGGTGCGTTCAATGTCTTCCTGTCATGTTAATGGAAGCATGTTACCTTTTCGGAGCAGTTTGTAAAAGTCGAGCAGAGCCGTGGTGTTGATCTCAGTCTCCGTTAATGACACTGTGGGGATCCGGATCGCTTCTACATGAACGACAAACATTGATGTCTGTTGTATTTCAGGAAGGACCACACCTCTCTACCGCTCTAATATAAGCCGAATTTACCTTTAAAATGATGAAACAGTTCCTCCCTCTGATGGTGGTTTATGACAAGCGATAAACTGTTGGTCTTTTCCCAGTCTGCGAGCTGAAGTCCGGCATTCACGTCCAGTAAAACAGTCCTGACTGAGGCTATGCTAAATAGCATTAGGATTGTAATGAAAAAGGTACAAATAATAATCTTTATGGACTTATATATTTTGTAATTTGGTCCTGAGTCTTTCATTTTAATTTTCATGATCGCTTGTGGTTTTAGGTCATTTCTCGATGAACTCGTTTACTGTCTGCGGTCTGAATAATGATTGATCAGCGTTGTGTAAACAAAGTGGAGGTCTGAACCTCGCTAGAGCCACCTGCTGGCCACATGTTGTCATTACAACCTACAAATGCTATACCATAGCGCCCCCCTCTGTTTGTGGGAAGTTTCATCATACTGCGAAATTTTTCTATCATTTGACAATCTCTCATTTGTAATATTCCATATCTAGCAAAAAGTAAAATTTACTCAAATAATGCGAAATCAATGTAGAAATACTGATAAAAATATTTAGATTTGTTCTAATTTTTAGTCATAGATAACAATTCATGCACGTGAATCAAAATATTCTTTATTGACACATGGTTTAAATATAAAAACAAAACATTTCATACATTTAGGTGACAAAATACAGTTTTTAAACCATTCCCATTTTAGAAAATTGTCCATCTGTGAAGCAGTATAGAATGACACAGTTACTCTTGTCCAGAAAATGCTGGGGTGTCCTCAGTCTCATCCCGAAGAAAAAGCCCCTCCTCACTGTCTGACCCCTGATTTGGGCTTTCCAGTAAAGCCATAAATGGACTGTATGAGTTGTCTTCCACATAGACATAAATGAGGTACAGGAGGCATGCCACAATGACGAAGACAACAATCTGAACCTGAACGGGTGTTAGGCGGTGCTCCATTTCTTGTGTCTCTAGGTTAGTGGGACTAACAGGAGAGTCTGGGTATTTATACTGGACAGGCCTTCCTGCTGCACCCTTGATGGGTCTCCGACAGGTGGCACTGCAATACAACAGGATGCATGTAAAATTAATAACAATAGCCAAAATATGTACTAAACTCCAGTGCTTAATGGTTTGGTGTCTGCCTTGCATTTTAAAGTTCATCCTGTTGTCAGTCTTTCATATGCATAAGTATATATGTGTTGTTTTTCAAGATGTCTGTCTTCATCCACCACCAATCCAACTTGCAGTGCATTTCTTGTGTTTTGAAAGCCAATTCTCACTTCTCATCACTTAGATCTATGAACAGTCTACAGTTGGTGCAGTTTTATACTGCAGGTACTGTACTTACTAGATGCCTGTGGGTGTGGCCTCAATGTCTGGAAACATCTCCTTGAAAGTATCAGTTGTGGACTCCTTAGGAGCCTAGAATAGGAAGTGGAAACTACTGTCAAAGGAATGGTTTAAAAATGTCCCAATCACTTGTGTCCTACAGAGAAAGATGTTTGGGTTCACAAAACTGACATGCTGCATACTGTAAGGGTAATACATTAGCCACCAGATTGCGTGTCCTTTTTTGACATTGTATACAACCCCCACCAAGGTGAAAAAATTTAAATGAGGCTGACAAGTTCTGAGACACATGGAAGTGAGCAAGAGCTTTAAGCTTTGGTAGAAGAAATATGATTCCATAGTGTTTTTGCATGTCATCTGCATTAATTTGAGCTCAATGATAATCTTTTCAAAAGTATGCAAGGATCTGTGAGTTGTGCCAGATGGACAAACTGAATGAAGGTGTAATGATGGCTGATATGCATGTCAGTGGCTTTGACCTTATTCACCCTATTCATCTTGGCCCTCTTCAGACTTTCCCTTCCTCCCAAACATGAAAAAGGCATAAATTGAAACCCTTTGGCATTAGATGATGATTTCAGATCAGGTGTGGATGATTTTTTTGAACATTCAAAAAAGGACTTTAGTATCATTGGCAGAAATGTGTCAAATTGAAAAGGAATTACAGTATTGGAAAATAAATAACTGCAGCACCTTTGCATTAGATCTTTCCATGCCAGATTCAGAACTTATCAGTCAATCCTTGTAAGAAGACATAAATCAAGTCAGCAAAAGAATGTACTGTATGTGTCTTCATTCCCCCTTTGTAAAGGGAAGCTTCAGGAGTGTAGTACAAGGACTGGTTCTTCATGGTATACTTGTCCTTATTGGGTGTGTCGAGCTAAAGAAACAAGACATAAAAGCTATGACAGACTGCATTTCTGTAGTCTACAACTCCGTCTGTACCCAGTCAACCTCTCAACTCTTTAACCACCATCTAAGTTTAAGTGTGACTGAATATTTTGAGCATTACTGACCCTGTTGGACCATAACCAATGTTCCTGCACATTGCTCCCATTCAACACTCGCTCAGTGTCTGCACTAGGGGTAAGAGACCTCTGACTCTCCATCTGTTGTTAAGAGTTGAAAAATGTACATGACCAAATGAGCGCTCCGGCAGTAACAACTGAGAACAGCAAATGAAACGAAATGTATTGTCGACCAAAATGTGAAAGATAAACTTCCCCCCTCAACCATCTGAGTGATGCTGAAGGTCTTAGAGGAGGAAGTTACGGAACCATTAGACATAACTGACTGGGATGCAGACGGAACCTGTGGAGGTTAATGTTAACATCAGGAAAAAGAAAATTAAAAAAAAGATATTGCATTCTAGTGCGAGGACTCTGTATGTGTTCCTTTGTGAGTTAAAGCATGGAATGCTGAGAATTTCAAATTCATAGAAGAGGTGGAATAAGATCAGCATACCCCTGATCCTAATCCTGAGTGCTGAACTACAGAGGATGCTCTGCTAAGTCCAGCAGGAATCTGTGAGCAGCGGGAACGACTCTGCTCTGATGATTTTAACACATTCCCTGCATTCCTCTTGGGACTAGGTTCCCAGTGTTTAGAAGCACAAGCATGCTAGATACAGAAAATAGTACCCAGATAAAAAAAAAAAAANAAAAAAAAAAAAAACAAAAAAAAAACAGAGGCACAAAGTTACAACTTGGAATTCAAGTTTGACAGAATTTTGTGTAAATGACATAAATATCTGTAATTTTTACCAATCTTGATGAGAGTAAAAAGCACTGATGGTAAACATAGTCACTCCTGGATAAATGCATATCTGCATTTACAAAGTTAAAAAGTATAAAAACATTCAAAATACAAGTGCTTACATGAGAGTGGGCACTTCCACCTGCAACCAAATTTTATAATTACCATGTGTTACCAGTAAGTGACACTGCAAGGAAGATTTTATCCATAAGGATCATCAAAACGTACAATTTAAGACAATACAAGATGCTAAAGTAAATAACTTTATAATTTCAGCCAGTTCAGGAAATATGGTTCTTTAAATCTGAAACCCTTATTATTTTAGCCCAATTATTATAGATGATTATCTCACCTGGCTGTTCTCTTGCTGGGGCTGTTTCAGCTGTGCAGCCATTTCATCTTTTGCTCCTTCTGAACCTGTGCCAGTCATAGAAAATACCACAAGACACTGATTACCTGGACACCATCCATGAAAACAATCTAAAACTTTTCTTGTCATACCTGACTCTTTATCCTCTTCCTCCCCATTTTCCACCTCTTCCTCACTGTCAGAGTACACTGCTCCTTCCTCTGCACCATTCAGTCTGTCCTGCATATCAGTCTGAAGCAGTTTCTTCAGCTTCTTCTCATACAAGACCCTGGTGGAAGCTAGTACAGACAAGCAATACTGCTTCAGCTAGTTCTATAGGAAGAGGCAGACAGACTACAAGCTGATTTAATAAACAACTTTGTCTTTCTACAGAAACTAAGTATGGGTGTTTTAAATCCAATTTTCCTGTACAGATGTTGGGTCTATATTATATTCCAGGTTCACGTTCTCTATATCACACCAATAAATAAAGCACAGACTGTGGAACCTCACCGACAATGGGTCCAGCTTTAACCCCATGCTTAAGCAATGCGGCTTTGAGATCATCATCAGTCAGTCCACTGGGATCCAGCATCTGTGGATCCTCTTCCTTCTCCTGACAAAACAAAAAATTCTCACATTACAGTTTTCTCAGTGAATACTTCAACTTACAACAACAAAAAAAAAGAAAACACAAATGCAACTAAGAACATTAGTCGTGGCTCCATTCCACTTGGGTGCGCCAGTAAGCAAGCATAACACCAGTGGCCCTGTCGTTAGCTCACCTGAATAGAATGCAGCCATTGTCAATGCTATTAGTTACAACTGTATCTGCCAAGTCAAAATGTCTGCCATGAGAAAGATTTGTTACTGAAGACATGACAGAAGCTGCAGCTTGATTGCTAGATGTGGAATATAAAGCAAAAATACAGCTGGAGCCTGAAACAAACTGCTGATCACAAATGAGTTTGAATACAACATTCATTTAATTGGGTGTATGTTTAATTTTTTTTTTTTTTTTTTTTTTTTACCTATTCTGTTAACTAATAGCCAGAAGAAAATAAGCCAAGGTAAAACATATTGTAAATGAGTATATCAAAGTGCTGATATTATTAGCTGATACTGGCTTCATCCCATCAGATATATCAGTGTCATTGTATGTGCATGATGGCTGATAATCACAAATATGGATAACATACTGTAGGACATAACAAAAAAGATGTTGCAGTAACAGACCTCATTACATATTACAGCTGTGTAAATGTTGGTGCAGACACACACAGAGGTGTTTTAGTGCTAGATAGGTGTCCGAGCTCATTTTGGCTCTTTACAGGTTGAATGTAAGTTGGGGGGAAAAAAAGGGAAGTTGTCCCATTCTTATAGATGCAAAAAATAAATAAATAAATAAAAAGGAGTCAAAAAGTGTCCCAGATAGTGCCCACAGAGTCCAGAAAAGAGGTCTAATCAGCCAAACTAAGTGAAACCCTCTACAGTTGTCCCACACAACCTTTACTATTTCACTGTTGAGTGTTGTGTCTTGCAAAATAGTATGTCTTTGTCATGATTCCTTACAACCAAACTTGTATGAGCCTTTCTGCAAACACAGTCAGTACTGACTCCAGTATTAGGTTTTAAGGGACAACTACATTTTTCCCTGATTAAAAAGTAAGTGTTGACTTCATTTTGAAACCTATCCCAAACAGCTTTAACAGTCTACTCACTTGGTGGCTCGCCCCTCCTCCTGGCAGAAATATATGAACGTGACAGGTGTGACAACATACACACACAAACAAGTGTGAGGCAGTGCCTAATTGGAGAAACATCTCATGTAAACCTATACCTTCTATGCTGCTAGTAGTTCAAGGACCCCAAATGCTTAAGCAGGCTGAGAGGCCTGTTTAGTCGCCAGTGACCCAGATCTCCCCTCTCCCCTTCCTCCCCCTTCCTCCTTCTTCCCTGCTGGGGAGTTTGCTGACCTTGTGCAGCATCAGTCATTTCAAATCAAATATTATTCACACCAGATGCTACTTTTTTTTTTTTTTTTTTTTACCCTGGATTGTTTGTGTCACTGAAGGCAACATTAGTAGGAGACACTAGGGCAAATTCAGATCTTGTAATTTCCCACACATATCAGCTCAGCAGGTTAACACAGCATGGTTTCTCTGTGCTTTCGTCTTCCAAATTAAACTCTGATTACCCAGTGACTGTTCAGCATTATAATTACTTGGTTGTATCGTTATGCGAGTTGTAATTAAGAGCAGCTGTGTTTACTCTCCTAAACTAAATTCCAAATAAAATATCTGAGTGCAAAACGCCACAAAGTGGAGCAACTCACTGCCACATCTTGTGACTGATCCTCCTCGTCGCTGGAGAAATCCGCAGCGTTTTTCCTGTCAGTCTGTTTCAGGTGTAACTCCACGTACACTTTCTTTTTGCTCTTCGTGGAGGGCATCGCGACGTTGTGGGCTATTAAATCCGACTTGAGTCTGGATTTAGTCAGTTGAGCAGGATCCTCCGCGAAAACCGGCATGTCCCAGGGATAAAATGGAAACTATCTAAGCTTCAACTGCTCCTCTTGTATTTGTAGTCTTAAATGAGGCGCACCAGCAGCAGAATAACGCTTTCCGTGCAGAGGAACTACAAACCCACAACAGCTGCAACTTCCCACTTGATTGACAGCAAGTAGCCACATGACATTACTGAGTAAATATTTACAAGAAGCCCAAAATGATTTAGTTTAGTGTTGTTATTAAATTTAATTTCAACTGAAATCAATTAAACTGTAAGTTAAATTTAATACATTTACAAATGAAGGGTTTTTTGTTTGTTTGTTTGTTTGTTTGTTTGTTTNTAAGTTAAATTTAATACATTTACAAATGAAGGGTTTTTTGTTTGTTTGTTTGTTTGTTTGTTTGTTTTTTGTTGTTGTTTTTTTGGCCGGTAGGGCAGTAAACAAACATTTGCCCACACATCCATGAGACTCATAGCAACATTATCAACCCACTGGAGCAGCGTTTCTGATAAATCTAATGCTGCGTTCGAGTTACCTCAGAAGTCGGATTTTTCCTAATCTGAAGTTACGATTTCCGACCTCAAACCATTCCAGGCAAAAATAAATAAATAAATAAATAAATAAATAAATAAATAAATAAATAAAATGGCTTAATGGCAATAAACACTGTAAGATTAAATAAACTTAGTAATAAACACTAACCAAAGTGAAGTTAGATTATAGGGCTGCTTGGTTGTGTTGTTTTACAATGATGTTAATCACAGAGGGTATTAATTTGTGCAGAGAAGTAATATTGTGAAATTACTCTTACTTGTCGATGGCAAACAGTTATTATTCACTATAGATAGTTGACTTGGCGATATATTTTGACCTTTTTATTTCAATGTCATGCAAGAAAAGCTACTTTATGTACCTGTCAGCTGATCATTTCCATTCATAAATCTCGCTTCCATGGGCGCTGCCATGTTGAGTGACATCATACTCGTGAAGTCAGGGACATAATTTTGGTCGAAGTTTCCCAATCGGAGCTCCGATTTCAAGTGCCATTCCAACGCAATTTTCCAAATAGGAGGTCGAAAAAATCTGATTTCTGGGGTAACTCGAATGCAGCATTAGTTCTATTTCCACTTCCATTTTAGCTCTGGTTTGTTTCTACTAATTCCTGGGAGAATTATTTGTGGTTTTAGCTGCCATTAATTATATTTGATTCTGAATCCAAAAACATTTAGTTACAAATGAATCCTTCATGGGTTCATCTCTACAACTGATGCTTTCTCATTATACAACATTATTTGAGTTAGTGTTAAAGGACCATACCAATGGTTTTGCATGTTTGAGCCCACATACCATACTATCGTAATACTACCCACATACAGGTTATGTTATTTCCAACTATTTTCCTAAGAATAAAACCATAGTCTAGTTTTGGTTTATTTTACCAAATCCCCTAATCATTTAAAATCAAATGTGCAGGTGATACACCCACTTTAAAAAACACATGCCTGAATGTAGAAGGCACAGCTGCTTGATTTCTCTGGTAAAAGCCATCTTTTCCTGGGACTATATTCCCTGCCGGAATTTTTTTTTTTCTTTTTTCGTGTAGCTCCACATTGGATCGGTCAAATTAAGTAACTTCAGTTTCAAAAAATAATAACAGCGTGTGGTTTGCTGTGAAGAATGACTTATCGTAAGCATGTTACAAGTCTCTACAAGTTGATTTTTATGTCGTACTGGAATGAACTGAAACCAATAGCTGCCTGGAAGTTTCAAAAATGTACCGCTCAGTAGTATTTTTTGGGAAATAGATGGCAGTAATGTAACATGTATGTAGGTAATAATTATTGGGCTCGAACATGCAAAATTATTGGTGTGGTCCTTTAATATCAAAACTATCACTTATTGCTAATTTAATTTTTGTTGTGTTGTAACTAAAGTCAACAATTACCTAAAGCGTCTTTTGGGTGTAACCTATATGAAATGTAGCTGAATATTTGTGGTAAATATAAGGTAGCTACTAGTACATAATTCCTTCAGCTAAACCAGCACCACTGAAATAATAGTATACCATGAACTTCCAGGGTTTGGTTTCTGTTGGTATTGTGGCCTCTCTGGCGCTGCTGCTGCTGCTGCATTTTCACTTGGAGTGGTGTCACCTGGTGGAACATGAAAAGTGTGAGTAGTTCCAAATTTTGATACTTTTGGAAAAACCTAATTAACAATTAAAAAAAAAAAAAAAAAAAANAAAAAAAAAAAAAAAAAAAGATGAACAAACACATTCAACAATCACTTTACTAGAACAGTGATTGTCTGTGATGTAGGCTGTCAAACAAGTGCCATGTAGGACTGATGGTCTTTAGACTTCACTCCAAGCAAACAAAAAACCTGCAACATGTTCTATGAATAAGGTTTACTCAATTATCTGGACAAGTTTCCAGAATGAAATTCAGAATAGAACTTTTTATGCCAGATCATTATTCAAATTTGAGGGGATTACTGGTTTTTGCCAGGTGACTCAGTAAACCTGCTTCCTGCAGGATGCACCATGGTGATTTTTTTTTTCTCATAATCACAACTTCAACCAGACAGGTGGGATTAATAGAACTACCAGTAGGTTGAAATGAAAATCTGGAACATGGTAACGGATCTGACTCAACAAGCAGGATGAATGATTAACTGTGCTGTTTACTGAATCACCTCACATGTGAAACTCAAAGAGCAGTTCTAGGTTTTACTCAGTGCAGTTAGCCGGAAGAAAGTACCTTATATCAACAACTTTTTTTTTAACCTCTATTTGATTATGATCTGGAATATATGAATACATCGGCCTAGCGTCTTCCTATGTTTAATACAGTGTATCACTGTGCTTTATGATTCGTCACAGGATGTGGTTTCTTTCTTTCTTTATTAGGATCCCCATTAGTACCAGCATTCTCATTGGCTATTCTTCCTGGAGTCCAACACACATACAGACATACATACATACATACAAACACACTATAACCACAAAACAAAACAAACAAACCAGCTCCATTTCCTGGGATCCACTCCTAGGAAAAGGTGGCTGTCTTACCCACCACTGTCTACTTTACACTAAGGCAAACTGGCCTTTCCTGAGTGAGCGCAGACGCACACACTGGTTGACTTTTATCTGTAAAACCTTCTTAGGTCTGGTACCTTCTTATTCTCCACATTTTTAGTCAGACAAAACACCCAGTATGGCTTAAAAATGATTTTATTCAGTGTTCTGTTCATCATGTTAGAACCGAGCTTGGCAAAAAAAAAAAAAAAAAAAAAAGCCTTTAAGTACGCTGCTCTCTCTATCTGGAATGTCGTACAGAAGAACCTAAAACTGTCTGATCCAATTGGCCTTGGTGAGTTTAGGTCAATTTTAAAAGAACAGGAAATGAGCAGTATTAGACCGTGTCTATGCTTTTAAACATTTGTCAGTCAGTGTGTATAAGACTTTTCTTGATATTGTAAATGATTTGAATGTTGCTGATGTATCTGTGTTGTAACTGTGGAACTATGCTGCCATCTTAGGTCTCATGAAAAAGAGATTTTAAATTTCAATGAGACTTACCTGGTTAAATAAAGCTTAAATTTAAAAAAAAAAATTAAAAATCTGTTTATATTTTACAGAAAATGAGGCAAAAACAGCAAATATTTCTAAGATAAGGATTTCTATATTTGAATGCATAATTTATGGGACAATCTGTGGTAGCATCTGAGATTCTCATAAATACAAACCAAGGTAGTACGTCATTTTCAAGCTTTGACAGATCATGCCAAACAACTGCACATTTGCCTCAAGTGCAGGAAGAGATGTGCCTTAAAGGACTTTTCCTACATCTTACTGTACTTTTCATTTGAATGTTCACCCCTTAGCCTGTGAATCACTAATGTTTAAGCCAACAAACCAACGAATCATCCCATCCCATTTTCAGTACCAGAATTGGACCGTGTATGCTTCAAACTGTACAAACTGGCTTTGTCACTTCAAAGTTAGTTCGCTTATGTAAACTTAGCTCGATGACAGTTCTCCAATCATTCTCCACATGCAGATACAAAATTAAAGAAGGGAGGTGTTTGGATTGCATTGAATTGTGAGTGATAATTAGGTTTGTGGAGAACAAACTTTATCAGTTGTTACAAGCATACACTGTAGTGACATTTCACACACCTTTCAACACCTTTTTGATTTGAGTTTCAGTGGGGATTCTCACAGGGACACATAAGCTGAAGTCTAATCAAAATTCTTCTTGGATGCTGGTAGAAAGTGAAGCAGGAAGTCATGCCGTTGTTGGTGAGTCCAGATTGCTTGCTGCTGTTCAGGAGCAGGTTTAATAGTAAACCTAGGTATGACAAGGTAAAACTGTTAAGTTTTACCTTGTCATAACTTGTTCTACCTTGTATCACCTTGTTCAGTGAACTGTTTTTCATCAGTGTCCCAGCAACTGAGTTCCTGAGGAAATTTGACAAATCTCTGGCGTCTCAGTTACAGAAGTCAGGATGCTTCGCTTCGTGACAGTCCTGCTTTTAGGCAGATAAGATTTGTGTATACAAATATTGTGTGGTGCTGCCTTGGTCAAAGATCCACACAGAAAAGAAATTCTTGCCATAATCAAGTCCATATGTTGTCAGTTTTCAGTACATGAACACCTCACATGATAAAATGAGAAAAGGGAAATAATTGCCACTGACGTTGTTGGAGTTTTACATTTGACCACTTATATGTAAAGTGCCAAATTAGTCAAATAACTGATTCATAACAGGCAGGTTATAAAAATGTGGGAATATAAAATACACCCAATCAGTACATCACCCATAAAATGAGTGAAATATTGTGTTACCCTTTGCTGGTCTTAAACAGTCATCCTGTAACACTGTGACTTTAAACCTAACAAAGCAATACATACATTGTGGGTTTCATGTTATGTCCATCATATAAACATTAAGACAGTAACTGTTAATGAAAGCCCATACAAAGAGGCTGATGTATACTTTGAAAGGTCTCAAATCAAGGTTGAAAACTTGATTCATAAGGTCAATGTAAGTTCAGTGTAAGAATATTCAGCTGGGAACTTTGAGGCATTTGGAATAACCACAGTGAATATTGGAGGAATGCTTTTGAAAATGTACTTGACAGGAAGGGGGTAGGAACCATGCATGAGAGATGACACATTTGACAGGTTTCATGGCTCAGCTGACTATACGCATGATATTACAGGTTCATATTGAGCCAGGGAAAACTGCCCCAAACCATCTTTAAAATGCGCATAGCAATACATTTAAGGAATACAATCACTAAAGTGCTAAAGTTTGTGAATTTATTACTAATTTCTAATTAAATGAAATGAGTAAATCAGCGATTCTTAAACTAGACACTGAAGAAGTATTAGAAAAGTTGTGATTGGAATCATACTGTTGAGCAACAATAAAGAACAGCACAAAAAATGCTTGAATTTGGATGACACTTAGGTGTAGGCAAAAAGTTTTAATGTAATAAAAGTAATATACCTACAAATAATTCTTGTTCATTCTTCCTCATTGGAAGTTAGAGAGGTGAACATAATAAACAAGATAAATAAAAAAAGATTAGGTTTTAGTTCTGACCAAATTTATATGATCGCAGATAAGGAGTAACTACAGCGCATTTGTTCTGTAACTAATGAAATAGTAGCTGAGTAGCAGAATCAGGGAAGCCGGATGTCGTAGTTGAGGCATGTTAGAGGTGCCAAATGTACACAGCTTACAGAAATTAATTATCTTCACAGGACCTCATGTTACCATTTGTTTGCTTTTTTTTATATTCCTGCAGCTGTAGGTGTGGCATTTTTCTTTCTTTCTGTTTTTTTTTTTTTTTTTTTTTAAATTGCCACTTATGTTTGTTTCAGAAGTCCTGACAGGGGACTGATTAATGAGGAGAAAGACAGGCTTAAAAATCCTGAACTCCCATTTTAAAATGACAGGTGGTATAGACAAACCCACATCATTAAGAGATAAACGAATCTCTGAATTCATGGAGTTGTGACTTCTCCAGCAGAACGCGCTCTAAGCTCTTCATGGGAGTTTTAGAATGGCTGACAGCAGCAGGACGAGAACTGTTTAATTTCCATGACCATCTGCTACAGCACAGATTTCATGAAAACAAGGCGTTCATTTCCCAAAACAGTTTCAGCAGTTAAATAAAGTTAGTTCTCATTCAAGGCATCAGCATTTCTCCTAGAACTCACAAAGCTGACAGAAGGAAAGATGTGCTGTAGACTATAGGTTTTTCTGGTATCATTACATAGCTGAGCTGAACATACAAAGCTAAAGTTTATACTGTAAGTTATTATAAATACCTAATGATGATCATTTTTGGATTCTTTTCATTCATGCAAGTTAACCAGGGGTACAAAACATTTAAAAATAACTGGAAGCCTTTTTAAGATCTTGCTAAAGTCAAGCTAAAAACAGTGAAGCCTCAGTTGATTATCCACTCCGTACCCAATGGCTTTAAATCCTACATGACATGTTAGAAAGAACTCACATAGGAATAGAAAGCCATAAGACGCAGTTGTGGTATGTTTATGCTGATTCCAGAATGTTTCTTTCGCCAGTAATAAATAATTTAAAAAAAATGATTCTGTCAGAGCCAAAAAGCTTGAAAACAAGAACAAGAACAGAACTAACAGGTGGATTTTAAAACACACATCCGCATGAATAATTAATCAAAGAAACTGGAAGTAACTAAGCTGGTCTGAAGGGAATGAAATGACAGTATAATCTGATTCTTTGCAATTTGATTTTTCACAAAGTGAACTCAAATATAATGACCCCAAATCAATACTTCAGTCTTAAAGTGATATCCTACAAGACATTCCAATCCTTAGAATAATTTTTGATTAAAATTGCAGCTTTAAATCAATGTCTTCCGAGAGAATGTACAAAATTATTCAGAGAAATTGTAACACATTCTTTAATTTGGTAGCAGTGCTCTGCTTCTGCTTGACTTCCTCCATCACAGAGGAGCATTCCAACTAGACTACTGGCACAAAAAGATTTGCAAATCTTTATTAATTAACAAATTTTGAACTTACAAATCTATCTTGTCTTTGGTTTTATAATCTTGTACAGAAAGCCTCTTTATTTCCCTGCAGGCCCTTAAATTAATGCTGATGATTGAAGCATCACTGTAAAAATGAAAAATGGTTTATGCTTGGGTGATTTCTTTTTAAAAGTTACTCCCATGAAACTTTAACCTCAACAAAGTCTAAATCTATCTCTCAACTTTATACAGAATCATTTCTTAATTCTGAAATACTGAATGGCTGAAACACTATTTACTACAAGTTCTGCACTAAACCGATGATTTGGATGATTTTCAAGCTCTCAGTGAGTTGAGATAGAACACCAAAGCTATGCAGATCAAATCTGCTCACCCAGATGTCTACTCAGAAAACAGTAGCCTTTATAATAACATGAAAAAATCTTGTGGAAAGAGAGGAAACGGCTACTATGGAGGACAGAGGAGGCATTTGTTGACATTGTATCAAGTGCAAAGCTGAGGTATTTGAGGCACAGAGGGGCCAGGTATTTGTCAGTCAGTGTTTCTCGTGCTTTTGCCGTCTCCAACTCAAACAACAAAAGCCCCATTGAGACAGCCTCCTTTTTTCTCTGGACAAGCACACAAAGCTTCCTGTACTAGTCTGCAACTGTCCACCACTGAGAAAACCACTTCTAGTTGCCTTTTTATGCACCTGCTTTAATGGAAGGAAGTATCAGAATCCCTAAAAGAAACATATAAAACTTTATTTTGCTGTTTTTTTTTTTTTTTTTNTTTTTTTTTTTTTTTTATGGTTTCACATCTTTTCTCTTGGCTTAATTTCTTTGTGTCTGCCTGTACGACAACATATTCTAACTTTAACAATAATATATTATAGTTGTCAGCCTAACCAGTGATCAAACTGGTTACATACTGAAATCAACGAACTAACTCTCATTGGCTTTACATGCACTGAAAAGTGTTTATCTCCCTTTGTCAAAAAGACCATTTGTCTTGCTCCAGGGAGCCTGTGCTCATGCATGTCTCAGCATAAATTAGTAAAGCCCCTGTGTTAGGCTCTGTCCAGACAAGAAGGTGAATCTCATCCACATGGAGGATTAGCTGTAATCCCACACATCATATATGGTCCCTCTCTCCTGGGAGCCAATTTAGACTTTCATTGGTGCTCAGATAATTTTTCTGGCTTTAAATTATGTCCATATTTATTATATTTCATTATACGTACCTTCTATGGGAAATAGTTAGGCACAATTGTCTAAGATGCTCTTTGTATGAAGAGACAGTCTGTTGGGCCCTTTCCATGTAACAATATCACAAATGAATAAATATCCAAACATTTAGACACATGATCAGAACAGTTGAGACTGTTACGTCCTTATTGTGAAAACAAAGGGGTGGCACCTGGTTAAATTTCTTATATCTTATATGCAGTATTCACTTTTTGTTCATTAAACACACACATAAGCACCTTGACTGCCAGACTAGACAACCAAAACACATTGGAACACTGCATACATTAAAGCCCCAGTACAGCAGTCTGTCACTGTCAGTCTTGGTGAAAACAAACAGCTATTTTTGAAAGTAATGGAGATGTGCATTTATTGCCAGATGCATATTTATGCCATAAATCTGACACTTACCTCTTTCTCCCACTCCTGCGTCCCTCGCTGGAACGAGTATGGCATCCCCTCAGCCTAATACTGTATAGAGAGACAATGGGTAGTTGGGGGGAGGGGGTGTGGGGGGGGGAGGAGTTACAAGGCGAGCAGGAGGGAGAGCAGTGAAACACAGGGAGTAAAAGCAGAATGAAACTGTTAGAGGGAGAGGGAGAAAGGGGGCTCTGGGAGATCACTAGCTCACAATACTCTCAAACCACGAATTTGATGAAACGTTACTTGAATGGCAATTCTAGAGCCTCCCCCCCCCCATATGAGATGTCAGAGAAAACAACCTGAAATCCCTCTTCACGTGGGAAATGTAAGGAAAAACAAGAGAATGGGAGAGAATGGGTCCTGGTTTTAAACAAGTCCCTTTCTTTGGCTTTCTTTGAATGAGTTCTTAAGATTCCAAGTTGGCAGAGTGCCAATGGGTCCTGGATGGAAAGGATAAAAGAGGGGGTGAGGTAGGGGGGCTGTCCATTGTGTTTGTTCCCTGCTTTTCAGACCTGGCACTCTAGTAGATCCAGTCAGTTTCTAAATACTCCAGTTACTTATTTCTAGGTTGTAAAATGTAACTTCACATTTTCATCAGTTTCATTTAATTGGAAAATCATGTTCTCTCCCAGTGATGACACTAACTTTGTTTGTGTTGTTCTGCACTTACAGACAGCTTGGATGTATAGTCTCTGATAGAAACCCAGGATCAACACCCATCAAAAATTAACAAATAGCCAGTGGAGCCAAGTCAGTAGTCTTTGTTTGGGCCCCTTTTCTTCTTCCTTTGTCCACTTAACAGTCCATCACTAGTAGAGGAAGAATACTGTTTTTGCTTGGGATGAAGACAGCAGGTGCTGCTGCCCTTCTCTGAGCCACATTCACTCATAGCTTTCTCCCCCTCCATCCATTTCCTCTAATACACCCCTCCTCCCCTGTCTTCTGTGAGCGATCTATGGGGGTGGGGGTGGATGGGGGATAGGGAGAATCAGCTACTGTATAATGAAGCTCATGAAACACACCCAAAGAAAAGATACAGTTTGTTGAAGATTTAATGAATGATGCCACGTCCTCCCGATCAGAATGGTAGATGAGCTGCATGACAGAGTAAAGGTGATCATGTGAAGGGTGTGCAGGATTAATGTAACTGTATCTCTTGTCACTCTTGTCGCTTGGTGCATGTACACTCTCGTACACTCTCGCCACTGCTTGTGCTGCATCAGTGCTGCAAGAAAAGCCCTGTTTTCCCTCTCAGTCTGCACCCCCTCCTTTCCCCACAAACCCTACCCTACCCTCTCTCTTCCTCTCACTTTCCCTCAAATAGACACACAGGCTTGCTTCATTATTATTCACCAGGTTTCACTAAGACACGCATCATTGCTCTGCTCTCCACAACTGTGTCGGCAGAGGCGGGGAGGAGGAGGAGGAGGAGGTCGGGGAGAAGGAGAAGAAGGAAAAGCAAGAGACATGATGGAACAGAATAAATCACCATTGTGTTATCTCTGTCTGGATGTGTGTACAAACATTCTATACAGCTACATGCATGAGTGGGTCTGTCTGTGGCTCTGACAGAAAATATTAAAGAGAGCAAAGCTGGTTCAGTCCACAATTTAGACATCTATTATCCTCTGTGGGGTTTGAATTCATTCTTTCCCTTTCCACGGACGTTGTATATTGTATCAAAGTATTCAAATTATTATCTGTGCTGATATACTGATAGAACATTTCATCCATTAAATCGAGCACAATGCTTGATTTCTATTCCTGTGTTGGCTCAGTCTAAGCCTTCTGTAGTCTAGATCAGAAATACCCTGTCACATCTGTTTCTGGAGAACCGTACTTCAGTATAAAACTAATTCTTTGTCATTCTATTTGTGTTATTTATTCAGCATGTGGAATTTAATTTAATGTCACAGTGATGCCTTGAATTACAGGAGTAGCATAAAAGGAGGAGAGACTATGCTGTAATGGCAATCTCTAAGTAATTTTACAAATTTGATACGGATGAGGCTGAGACAGCTTTTGCAAATGATAACTCAAAATCTGCAAGGCTGTTTTCCACGTCGAGTTGCTATTTATTCTTGCTATTTGTATGCATTGTGCAGTGAATACAGTGCAGACATTCTGATAGCAAGAATACCAGAATGTATGCACTGTATGGAGTTAAAGATGTGTCAGCATAATTACAGTTTCAAACTTTCCATTCAAATTAGAGAAATTCTCATTTGCAAAAAGTGCTAATTCACCTTAGTGCTCCTTCAATGTGGCCTCAGGAGCTAAAACAATAGTTAATAATTCATGCATGTTACTTTGACTTAGATTTTTTTCTCATGTTTGGATACAGGGTTTCTAACAAATTTCTAAATTTATCTGTAGTTAATATCAGTTTAATTAGGTATGTAAAGATGGTTTTTAAGGGTACAGAGTGGAGGCTACTGCATGCTTCACGGATATTTTTGCTTTCCTTTTTAATCATTCATCCAACTTCCATGAAGAGTTAGAAACATAAAGGGTGCCATTCCATTTTCTTTCCTCCATAATATCTCTGTAGAAGGCAAATGTAAGTCTGAAAAGGACACTGAATGTGCACCTTTTGTGTTTTCACAAGGAGTCATGTAAAGATTATATAAATCTCATACTAGACAGGACTGCTATAAAAGCTTAAAGGAGCCCTCTCTATACCCTAAAATCCCCTGACCTTTACACAAAAGGCCAAATTAAAGCAGTTTGTAAACAAAAACCTAAAGATGATATCAGAGTACAGTTTGGTGTGAAATGTTGAGCCTTTATTGTTTTTGAAGTGAATTTGAAAGCATATACTATAGATGTGTTCAATAATTGTTTTAATCTCTATAATTTGACTCGTTTCATCACTCATTTGAATCTTTCAAATTCATTAGCAGCCCTTAAGATAATAAGTAAAAATTAAAGAATTACATTTTTTTTTATTTTTTATTTTTTTATCTTGCAGGATGCCACTGCAGGATGGCATCTTGCAGGATGGCACTGCAGGATGTCTTTCCAATATTGTGGTGGTTTACGATGATGTCAGACAGTTCAGACAATCATAATGGGAAACGTTGTGGTATGATGGCAGAAGACAAAATGCTGATGTAGCAATGTAAAATGAACTGGCCACTAATAAACAATTTATAAGGACAATAATAGTCATCACTATAGCACTGAGCATTAGGGACAATATAACATGGATGACAGATATTGCTGCTGTTCCATTCATCTGAATTAGAGAGAAGGGGTTGGTTGGCTGACACATATTATCTTCAGAGGTATGGCCAGCCCTAGTCATTCCGGAGCCCGAGGCAAGGTTTTTACTAACCCTAACCCTAACCTTTTACTATTAAAATCTCCTATGAGCCTAATCTTGACTAAATAACAATGTCAAACCATAATATGCATAAGTTTCATGTTACGATATTAGTTTTGTGCTGAATAAAGGTGCATTTTATAACACACAGTTAGTGAGCTGTCTATGCACATAGAGCTCTGTATATACTGTGCTGATGCTTAATACTTACAGTTATCACTCATGAAATTAGCACATAGATTTTGTTATGTTTCTGAAGCTCTTGAACTTATTTATCGCAAAGGATAGTTAAATTTAGTTTCACCCTTAACGTAGGGGGCCCCCTAGCATCCGCGGGGCCCTAGGGCCCTAGGCAACAGCCCAACTTGCCTTTGCCATGGGCTGGCCTTGTTCAGAGGCCTACAGATGTGATCAGGTGCTGAGCCTTTAGGAATCCTAGGTGGCCATTTGATTGAAATTTTGAGATGAGCAGCACTGAATTGAAATGTCTGTTCCTTTAAAAAAGATTTTAAAGGCTAGATTGTTGGAGAATGATATGTTGTACTTAGCCTAATAAACTACTATTCCTATGGCATTTAAGGCAACCTAACATTGACTTATCAGGATACAAGATCAGCAGTTTTATCTCTGGAGTTTTTGTCCTTCTGTTCTGTAAAAAATAAATTCCATTATAGCTTACTTTAACAGACGTATAATAAAATGTTTGAGGTTGCGATTGATGTTAATCAGTGCTAAAAGATCACAATAAATCCTTGTTTTCCTGTCTTTGCATTTTTATTCATGTCACATCTAAAGTGGAAGGAATTAGTCTAGAAAATATGTTCTCTGATATTAGTTTTTGTTGTTGTTGTTGTTGTTTTCTTTTCTTTTCTTTTCTTTTCTTTAGCAATAATTTCCCTCAAAATTCTATTAGAATATTTTGCCTTAAATAACCCTTCTTTCATGTATTCATGTGCTAGTTTGCGCTTATGGCTAAACTGGTTCGGATAAAAACACAGAGCCTAGTACATAGTAATTTTTTGCCCTGCAGACAAGTCTGTTTGCATACCACATATTCCTCGCTCTGTTTTGGGAAGAGAGGTATAAGGGGTACACTGCAGCAGGGCATTTGCAACCAGGGCCAGGGAGTGAAGAGAGTGGATAGGTGAGAGATACATTTCCAATTGCTGCAAGGGTAGCTTGTGTAGTGGTTACTTTAGCTAATCATCTTGTTTTTTTTTAATGTACACTGAATCATATCCCATACCTGACCAAACCTTTGATTTAGAGTTGGTTAAATGTCAGCCTATGGAGATGAGACGGAGAGAAGTGGGGCAACAGAGCTTTTGTCTGCTTAATACTGATGTCTTTTCGCTTCATGTGGCTGCAGGCAGAACGCCATGAATCAGCACACTGAAAAAGAGGTATTGTGGTGTATGTGTGTGTAACAGAGAGACATCAAGTCAAGTCAAGATAAGGTTTTAGATGGGATTTAAAACAGTCAGAAGAATCAGTTCAATATAGAGGATCTGCTCTTCCATAGCTTTGGAGCAGTAATGCTGCATTTGACAGACCTTGGAACTCGGATTTTTCTTACTTTCTACTTGGAAAAATGCGTTGGGACGGCACTTGAAGCCAGAGCTCTGACTGAGAAACTCGGACCAAAATTATGTATCCCGGCTTCACAAGTGTGACGTCATTCAACATGGCAGCGCCCATGGAAGCGAGTTTTGTGAATGGAAATGATCAGCTAACAGGAAAATAAAGTATTTTCTCTTACATGACATTGAAATAAAAAGGTCAAAATATATCGCCAAGTTAACTATCTACAGTGAATAATAACTGTTTGCCATTGATTTGTAAGTGTATTTCAAAATATTAGGCCTACTTCTCTGCACAACTATTTAATAGCCACTGTGATTAATATCACTGTAAAACAACACAACCAGTCCTGTTGTCTAACTTTAATTAGCATTTATTACTAAGTTTATTTAATCTTACAGTATTATTGGTGTTCAGCCAAGCTTTTTTGAGGGTTTGAGGGTTTGAGGTCAGAAGTTGGAACTTCCGTCTGGGAAAAATTCAACTTCCGAGGTCTGTCAAATGCAGCATGACACCAAAGGCATCATTTTTGTTGTAATGTGTCACTGGGATAACCACAAGCGAAGGCAAGATAGGGATGACTCAGTAGTTCTTGTGTACAGTGAATTTCTCTCAAAGCAAGATCAAATAAAAGCATGAATTGCCTTTCCAAGATCTAAGGGAGGTTAAGTAAATGTTTTAACACTTGCAATTGATCTTAATTGGATGAAAAACTACCTTTTACAACTGAGTTTATCTGTCAACCTTTAGTGTTCAGTCAAAAGATTTTTAGCATATGGCTTGATCTGACAACAGCCCGAACTAGAAATGGTACTAATGGAATCATTGGGCAAATAAAAGAATCTCTGTTTTAGCTTTATTGAATTTAAGAAAATTATTTTACATGAAGTTTCATCAAGACAATATAATGGGCTGGCAACTGGATTTTAATTGGAGGTAAAGTTGTATATTCAGCATTACAATAAAAAAAAAGATACCATGCTTTTTGATGACCTCAGGGGGAGCATGAGAAGTGGAATGGGTGTAACATAGAGGGATGCCACAAGTAAAAGTTTCTGAGAAAGAAGAAATAATCCCAGTATTCACTGAGGAAGTTCTGTTGTGGTTGAGATATGATGAGAACTATTTTAAAGCAGTTTCTGTATGACAACCTTTAAATAACTGCTCATGCAGACATTTCATGATCAACTGTGTCAAAAGCAGCATTAAGAACTAAAATTGTGCAATCTCAAGAGTCAACTTTCAGTGACTGGTGCCCTAAATCCTGACTGAAGCCTGTAACTGGTCATAAACAGCCTTTTCAAGAACTTTTGAGAGAATTGGTAACTTTGAGATTGGTCTTAACTTAGAGAGCTGTTAAATCTAGATTGGGTTTTTTGATTAAGGGCTGAACCATAGCATGTTTAAATCAAGCTCAGATTGAACCAGTAACAAGGCACATCTTAATAATGGACACAATGAGGCCTTTAAAGGACCATACCATCCATTTTGCATGTTTGAGCTTAATATATTCAATATTCAATTTTCATGCATGTAATGTTACTGACAATCATTTCCTAAAGCATACTACTGGAACGGTGAATTTAAAAAAATGTTCCTATCTTCCAGACCGCCATTAGTTTCAGTTCATTCTGGTACGCTATTCAAATCAACTTGTTGATACTTGAAACTTTCTTGGGATATGTAATCCATGATCGCGAACAGGTTTTTTTTTTTTTTTTTTTTTTTTGAAGTTACATCATTTTAGCACAATTAAGTGCAATAAAAAGTGCGGAGTGAATGTATGTTTCAATTGGGGAATATAGTCCCAAAAGAAGATCTGCATTTATTGAAAACTTTTAATGACCGTGACCTCATAAGGCTGCGTAACTATTAGCAGGTGAAACATTGATTTTTAAGGTGAGTGTATCGCTTGAATATTTGATTTTGAAAGATTAAGAGATTTTGCAAAATAGCAGGAAAGATGAAATATGGTTTTATCCTTTGGGAAATGATTGTCAGTAACGTAACATGTAAGAAAATTGAATATATTAGGCTCAAACATGCAAAATGGATGGTATGGTCATATAACATCGAAAAACTTCTTTCAGTGTGAATGAAGAATTTCCGGTGGACAGGTTGTGGCCTTAAAATGACACACAATCTTGAGTAGGGTGCTTAGAGATATAGGTTTATAGCGGTCTACAGTAAAGTAGAGGAAAGAAAGCAAAAATAGATGTTTGTTGTCTGTTCAACATTATTATTTTGTGTCAGAATCAATAGTCTGTGGGTTTGTGATGTATTCTATTATTCTATTACTATTACTTCTTTTAGAATAAAGAATAGGATATAGCTGAAATATTTGAGTAATTCTGTTTCTATAATGGCTTTAATATTACCTTGGATTCTGGATGAATGCAGTACTATAACGCCATCTAGTGTTGAGAATTAGAAGGGAAGTCACATAAATAATATTTTAGATTGAATGGCACCATTCTGCAGTGCTGTGCTTGACATTAGTTTGATACGCTGTTTGTGAGCATGTCTTAGTGAAAGCTTAAGGAATTGTTTTTAAACAAAAGTAGTGCTTTGGAAGTTTAAATGTGGGTTGCATTTGCTGTTCCAAAATATGATCTTGTATATGTACAAGTACATGCTTTACATTTTTTTTTTTTTTTTTTTTTGCGCTTTACTTCAGTAACCGGTCAACTGATTTTTAACACACGGTACACATCTCTAAGGTTATGCTAGTTGACAATTACCTGAAGTAGTCATCTTGTGTTGCTCTATCTCAAGAAGAGGAAGTGTGGGGGATGATGTAAGTTAATGAATGCCTTTTGTATAAACACATATATTTCTCAGGGTTTACAACCTTACCGACATGTTCATCTGGCAGGAGATATTGGCAAATCAGTTACACAACTACTTTGTTGCGTTGCTTTGCAAGCTGTGTGGTTTTGGCATATTCTTCTACCCACCATGAATAATACTGCATAGATACAGCCAAAGAGCAACATGTCATATTGTGTAATAGTAGCAAGTACAGCATCCTGAAATCAGTACACACACAGACAAGCACTACAAAGGAACAAAATTTTTAGTTAATCAGTCAACTAGCAAATGCATCCTACTTCTGTGTTAAGTAAGAAATGAACACAGGCAATTGGGTCAATGCAGCAGCAAGACAAGTACAGAGCAAATCACAAAGTTAAAATACAATGAATTCTGACACCAAAAATAACACTGATTATTTTATGATATTGCATATTGCTTTTTTTTTTTTTTTTTTTTTNTTTTTTTTTTTTTTTTTTGATCTTGCTCCTGTTTTGACCTTGCCAGAAGCCCATATTTGGTCACAACCAACAGATCATCTTTTCCCATGTAATTTTTGGATCCATTGTGAGGAAATGGATAATGGAAACCTAAATGTTGTAGTGTCTCATCTGTATATGCTATACCTTCTGATCATTACACATACGCTGCTTACATTTACAAACAAAAAGAAAAAGAAACTTTGCCTACTGACTCTCAGAAAATATATGTAAAGTGCTTAATTAGTCCCAGAAGGAAACTGTGTTGTGATAACAATGAAATTTATTAATGAAGAAAGAATGAGGAACTTGGGACATTCTGTACATACTGATAGTATACATTAGTGATATACTCCACGTTATTATCCTATACTGAAGTCTACAAAGAATGAAACCAACATTACATTTTTTTGTTTTCATTAAGCATGTGGTGGAAAAAGCCAAATCCATCTGTATAAGGGTGTTTTGAGTCATCTATCATCTGTTATCAGGGTTAAAATAGGTTCAAAATACAGCAATGTCTTGGCTGGAATAACACCATATGAGAAGCATGTCTGGGGAATAGTGATGTTTTAAAAATGATATATTTGAGAGATCAACAGTCAACAATCAAGTATTATGAAATTAAATAAATCTTGAATAAACCTATAAACAGCCTACAAATATCCTATAAGCAACATTCGTAATCCTAAAAAGGCAACATCCTCCCTTTTTTGTTTTGTTTTATATGTTATAGGTTTCATGGGACATTATGCAGATTTGTCATTGACCTGTCTTACAGGAGGAAGATATACTGCATATTACATTTATACACTTATTACTTATATAAGTGCAACAAGGCTTCCAGGTTTGCTGGAAAAGACAACATGTCCATAAGGAACATATGTGTCATCATTCATCTTTCTGGAATGATACATTTTCCATTGATAATATTAGAAGTGAAGAATATATAAAGAACTTTTTCAGGTAGCAGTTCAACAAAGATTCTTTTTGCATTGCTAATCATTGACACAATTCAAATATTATTGTTAGAAGAATCTTTGCTTCACACATTAACTCGAGGGCATCCTTTTCAGTTAAGCCATCCAAAGAGGAGGGAGCTATCCCAAAAAGATTTAAAAGAAACCAACAACTTGTTTTATTACTACAATCATCTGCCTAAGCCAATATTGTCAGAGCTTGTGCTACATACTGAGATCTAAATATTTAGTTGTAAAAATCCTTGGCAGGCTGTTTCACAGAGGTACATCCTTTTTCTGTTGTCCTTTAACACACAGATACTGCGCAAGATGTTTGTGGAAGAACGGATCTTAACTCTGTTCAAAAGGAATGCCCACCATACCTTGACTTATTGGAGTGTTTTCTTCAGTTTTGGACTCTGCATTGCTTTTCTTGGACCTACAATTCTGGACTTGCAATGTCAAACAAACTCAACACTCCGTCAGATAACCTGGGTGTTCTTCTCCCAGCAGTTCTGCTTATTGATTGGCAGCTCTATTGGTGGTGTTTTCAAGAAAACGTAAGTCGCTGATTTGCATGTTTGTATGACTATTGATTAAACACTTCCAATATTTTCAAGCCAGAATCTATTGAACTTCATTAACATTATTTTTTTATCTCTTCCTTAAAGGTTGTTCAGTGCGCTGTCTGCCTTGTTTGTCTCTTCTCTCATCATATCTGTGATATTTGCCATCATTCCCCTGTGTGATAATGTCCTACTGCTGGCCATTGCAATGGCTGTATCTGGTTTGGCAATGGGTATTATTGACACCATTGCTAACATCCAACTGGTGACCATCTATCAGAAGGACTCAGCTGTTTTTCTACAGGTGACAGCACACAAACATGACAAGCAGTCTAATAATACAATCTAGAAATCTGTAATGAAGAACACACTAGCAGCTTTTGATTCTCTCACGATTATAACAAGGCTAATCAACGAATAGCATTGTTAAGTTTTGTTAAGCCAGTTCTATCAGTTTCTCTGAAAAACGACAATAAATTGTGACTCTGGCTTTTGTCTTCTATATTTTGCAGGCTCTTCATTTTTTCATTGGATTTGGAGCCCTGGTGAGCCCATTGATTTCAGATCCTTTTCTCTCAGAGACGGGCTGTGGGAATCACACAGGGAATGGGACTGAGATCATGCATCATGTCAGGAGCATGCTGAGATACAGTCCGATAGCAGAACACAACGTAACTCAGAGCCTCGAGGCCCATAAGACATGGGAAGAGGAGTCCACAGTGCATTATGCTTTCTGGATCATGGCTTTAATCAATGTAAGACATGAGCAGACATAGAAATGGGAGAAGAGATTTTTTCATGGCTTTCTACTCTGCTAATTCAATTAATGGTTGGAAATGACAATAAATTAATTATTAATTGTGCACCTTTAGCTGCCTGTGCCTGTTGCAGTCCTATTCTTGATGTATCGGGAACAGCTGTTACCATGTTGCCCCAACAGCAACCCTCATCTTCTGGACAAAGATGAGCTAGCAATGGAGAACCAGCAGGGGGTGGAGGACACTAACACAGATCAGGAAGTTGGAGGTAGATTTTTAAACCAGACTCCTATTTTAAGATGATTAATGCACACTTTCCCTGGGTTTTCAGACAGCTTGGACAGAAAGTATAATAACTACCATTTCATATGCTATAATCTGTCATTTGTGACTATTCGCTCTGTTACAGGTCATGGCGATATCTTTGGCTGCTGTCAGAATGATAACCTGCGCGGGCTGCCGTTGTCCTTCTTTATGATTCATATCCTTGGTGGGATGGTGCTGTTCATGACTGATGGTATTGTGGTGAGTGAGGGGTTCAGATAATATTATGATGTACTTTTATATGAATAGGTACAAATGTATTTTACATCAAACACAGACAGCAGAATATATAAGACCACTCTCTTCTTTTTTCAGGGTGCCTATGCAGGCTTTGTGTACACCTATGCTGTGCAATCACCAATATTGTTGCCCCATAAGGTAGCAGGATACTTAGCCAGTATCTTTTGGGCAGCAATCACTGCTGGACGCCTGTTGTCCATTCCTCTGTCATACCGTTTCAATGTTGGGAGACTGCTCATGTTCAATCTGGTAAAGAAAATACAATATTTGGATTACCATCCTATTACAATACATAAACAATGAAATCTTAAGTCAAACACTAGTGACACTAAATTTCTTCTTTGTGCTCTCTCTTCTTTATTCTCACAGGCAGGTGCCATTGTCACTGTGTTGTTGCTACTTATTTTCTACACCAGCAGTATATTCCTGTTTGTTGGGACCTGTTTATGTGGGCTGTTCCTCAGCAGCATTTTCCCCTGTATGCTTGCCTTTACAGAGGACATCCTTAATTATCAGGGTAAGATGAAATAGTTATAGCACACTAATGATAACACAATAATGGGATCAAAGGAAAGATCAGAAGTAAATATTCCATTTCTCTCTGCAGGATGCGCAACCTCAGTCCTGGTAACAAGTGCAGGCATGGGAGAGATGGTTATGCAGGTTTTGGTTGGCTCTGTAAGTGTAATGAGTGTATTTTCAGCATTGTAGAAACGAAGAGAAGGCTAGACATAATTAGAAATATAATTGTTGCTCTCTCATCCCCAGATTATCCAGACTGAAGGCAGCTACAGCTTCCCACTTTGTGGAATGATCATTGCCTGCATTGGTTTTATCATCTTCATTGGTCTCTTACTTTTCCAAAGGATGCATAGAAACTACCTTACAGGTACGCTGCTATAACCAGTTTACTCCTACATTGCATATACTGCCTACAATTCTATAATTGTAGTTATAAAGTATATTGGTGTTTATCATCCTTTCCCTGGCAACAGGAACAATGAAAAAGTCAGCCATGGTAGAGGAACCAGCACCAGACCAGAATGGATCTCTCAAAAGAGAAGAGAAAGAGAAGGAAAGCAGCTAAGAGAGGAAGATGCTGCGTGTCACCCAATATTGTTCTTTGCTGGTACTGCAGAAGATGGAAAAGTATTACAAACATTGTATTAAACACCACACATTCGCTTCAAGGACTACAAATGTTCAATACACCAGATCACTATTGTGCCAGTGTACTTCTGTTGTCATCAATATTTACAAACTGTATATTTGCTACTCTTTCAGTTAATGCTTCAAAATTTTAAATTATTTTTGTTTTGTAAATCAACAACGTTCACAAAAAGGGAATGAGAGCTCTGTTTTATGTTATAATTCAGGATGTACAATTGTAATTATGTCAGCAGTTTCCACTGGAAATGTTCCCATAATCTTGATGATGTTTTATTGGGGCTTCAGTTTTATCAACTGTTGAATGATTTGTCCATTTGTATTAATTGTATTCTTTGTTTTTTTCCATGAAATGTGAACATATTATGTTTTTTGTTTTTATCTTTTGGGATTCATTGATTGAATTATTCATGTTTTGTGATGTGTGTATTAAAACAATGATACTAATACAGCAAATGTGTTGTAGTTTTGACTGATACATAGGAAACTCTGATGACACAATTTGTAATTAACAGGTCAGTCAGGAAAAGAACACAAATACTGTATAACACATTTTCAGAAATTCAAATGTTTATTTTCTTTGCTTTCAAGATTAACTCCTCAAGGGGATGAGCCTCAAATTTTACACTGTTACACATCCAATTTGGTAGGAAGGACTTTGCACTCAGAGTAGAACAATTATGCCTATGAGAGCTAAAACAAAACTGTAAAAGAGAGGCATCCAGCCTTTGAACAGTTAACCAGTCAATCTATAACTTCAAGTTTAAGACCAGTTGCAACAAGAACAGGCAGTGTCAAAGACCAGACCGGATGCACAGTGCTCGAAGTAGGTCTGCCCTTGGCTGCAGTTATAAAACTGATTCTTGTTTTTGGGGTTTGGGTACATGCCGTTAGCCTTTCCAGTGCAGAACCCACTGTCCATGCCACTGGTGCCAGAGTCGCCACCAGAGGAGCTGCCACCACTGGAGCCTCCACTGGAGCCTCCTCCAGAGCTTCCTCCAGAGCCACTGGATGTGGTGGTCACTCCTGCGATTGGAGGAAGAGGAGTGGCAGGAGGGGCACAAGCTGAAATGTTTAAAGAGAGTTATAAGCTGCTTAATTAATAAAGCATTTTGTTTTCCTGGAAACGTGTGGTTGTCTCCCACTTATTGTTCATGACATGGTAGTCTTACAGCTGAGAGAAAATCTTACATGCTTGTTCCAGATTGAGGCCTTTTTTGAGAACATTAATAAGTGGATATTTTCCCTGGTTACAGAAAGTGCCCATATAGTCATCCATGTCAATGGTCCACACCATGGCTCCTCCAAAGTTACTCTTTACCAGCCAGTCGACCTACAGACAACCGGAAGGAGGTGTTTTACAGAGTATTTAAACTGAGGTCAAAAGCAAAAGAGCATTCAGATACCCACAGTTCTTCTCACTAATAACTGCAGCAAGGATCCACAAACAGAAAAGATGCATCAAAACGATGCATCAAAAAGATGAATGGTAATTCAGCACAAACAAGCATATTTTCTCATGAAATGGCAAAATAATTATTCAGTGCATGTCTGTTACCTTGATCTGAAAGCTCTTGATGTTGTCATAGCCCACCCACTGGTTTCCCTTGTAGGCATATGGTACATCCTGGGCCTGATTCCAAACCTCAGTTGCTCCATCTTTCAAAAAGCCGCAGATCTGTAATGTCACAAAAACACAGTATAAGCAAAGCCAACAAACCCACTCATTTATGAAAGCAGAATCTGTGGAAAGCCAACCATTTCCCATCAACTCATATATGATTTTATTAAATATAAAAAAGCCAACCACCAAATGCATGCCCATTCCTTATTACTTTTTTGTAGTAGTAATAAAATGTACCTCAAAGTAAGCCAGTTCTCCAGCCTCTTGTGTATACTTTCCTGGAGTTCCAGCACCAGAAATAGGTGCTCCAACACCATGGTTAGCAGGGTTCCTGAGGGTGAATGTGTTGCCATATGTAGGGAAACCAACGATCAGCTTCTCAGCTGGAGCTCCCTGGCTTTTCCAGTAGTTCATGGCATAGTCCTTGTGGGGGGGGAGGATATACATGCTGTTATACATGGTCACAGAACTGGACATCTTTATGGATATTTTTAATGTTGCACATGCACTTTGAGATACAGTAAGACATACCTGTCACCGGGCCAAGTTTGGCTATTAATATACTGTTCAGAAGGATGTCCTTGTACTCACTACATTGAAATAGATGAAGCCACCCTGGTCCTCAGGGCCTCTGAAAAGGGGACTGCAATCTCCTGTCATGGGGTCCCAAGAGCCGTGGAAGTCATATGTCATGACATTGATCATATCCAGGGCTCTGAGTGCGCAAAAGTAAGAGTAACCACTTTAACTTAATCAGTTAACAGCTTAAAGAGAACAGGAGTGGAGGCCAAAGTTGTTTCAACTGCATCATATTATATTGTTAGTATGGATAAGGTTGGACACTCAAGGCAAGTGTTTAACACCAGTTCTAATTCTGATGCTCACTGGCCAAGCTGGGGAATCTGATAAGCAGAATCAATGGTGTCCTTTCCAGCCGACACAGCAGCAGACATCAGAAGACGAGCCTTGTTGCTGTTCTTGGCCTCATTCTCAAAGGCAGCTCTCATCTCCTGTTGAATGTCAACAGATATAAAATATTTAGTATTGACTGAACTTCAGCAAGCATAATCCACAGTTCATATCAACACCCCAAGGCCTAACTGTGGCACAAATTTTTTTTCTTGGAAAAATTCCAGGTTAAATTTTTATAGGAGGTAAAATACGAATTAGGCCTCGCTCAAAGAAAGTAAAACAAACCTGCAGGAAAACAGAGTAGTACTGCTTATCCTCTGGGGGGCTTCCTCTGTTAGCTGGATACTCCCAGTCGATGTCTAGTCCATCAAATTCATACTTCCTCAGGAATGTAATGACTGAGTTGATGAAGGTCTGACGGTTGGCAGGGCTGGACACCATTTGTGAGAAGCTAATGTGGGAATATATATGTATTAAAACACATATTATTGGAGCATTAAGTGTGCAGATAACGGTCAATTATCTCACCCTGCAGAGCCAAAGTTCCATCCACCAACGGACAGAAGCGTCTTCAGGTTACCATTCCTGTGAAAAAAATCATACAAGAGTACATAGTTACCCTTCTTTGGGAGATTTTGTTGTCCTTTACAGAGTTGGTTCTCGTAGATACAGTAAGTCACACAGGAACATTCATAGAGAGCTCAGACCATTTTCCTGGATTTTTAGTGACTCACGTGTTCTTCAGGGCGTTGAACTGGCTGTAGAGCTCCACATCATTCCACTCATATGTGGCCAGTTGGTTGCTCTTTATGGTGGCAAAGGCATACAGAAGATGGGTACACAGGCATGGGTCGATGTCATTGGGCATGTAAATGGTTGGTGGTGGTCTGTACTGTGCCCAGTTGGTGAAGTAGCATGACAGTATGAAGGATGAGCCTTTGATACAAGATTTACATATAAAAGAAAAAACAGTCAAGGGATTCCTCTGTGCATCTGCTATTATGTAAGGATCTAATTATGTTCAAAGTCTGCCCCAAACAAAAAGACATTGTAATATTTGAGAGAGAGATTGTAATATGTCATATGCATTCTATCTCAAAATGATCATTTATCATGTGTTACACTATTAGTTAGTTGTGTAGTTTGCTTACCAAGCTGTGCATGCAGCAGCAGGGCCAGAGCTGTAAAGTTGAAAGTTAGATTGTTATCACCTGTCAACAACATATTTAAATGGAAAATAGTCCTAAAAAAAAAAAAACATTGAATGCAAATAATAAATAACATGTACTGTAATATTAAAAACAATTGCCAGCAGACTATTTACAGCAGTTGACTTACCCGTCACAAATAGTACTTTGCCCATGATTGCCTTGTACAAGGAGTTTATCTAACAAATACACTCACTTTTATACATACCATGTTTACTCAAACTTTACTAAAACAGGACATTTGCCAGAAAGGCATGTATTTGCAAAAGATTGTTTTACAAAAGATTATCAAATGTGATTACTTATCACACTTTCTTGCATATTCTCCATAGGCACACGCTGCCAATTTTACCTCCTTCTCCTTGAGTGAAGGACTAATTTATGAATAATCAACCAAAGAAGATAGAAATTCTCCTGCATATAGCCCTGAGAGTTGATAAAATTAAAACAATGTGAATTGTTTTGTGGCAAATGATTGTTTGGGATTTGGTTACAAAAGTTTTGAACAAAATGTCTTACATGCCATGGTTTTTTTCATTAAATGGTCATAAAAGAAGTTATCTAATAAGGTGAACAAGATGTAATTGTTTAGAGCCCACATACTGTACATGCTATAAAATAGAGAAAAAAAACCAAAACATTATGCTGGAAAATATGCAAAACAAGATGGATGGCAGATGTGTATTTGGGATTTGAGTAAAATTCATCTTATATCTTATCAAATATACAATATATATCATGCAGTAAATACTTTTCTGTGTCTGCTAAGTGGTGACCTAAAATATTACAAGCTCAAACAGATAAGCAGCAAAATTGCCATTGAAACACTAGACAGATTGCTGATATGTGATGATAAATCTGTTTGGCACTCTAATCGCGATAAAAAAAAAAAAAAAAAAAAGAGAAGATTGTAATATGTCATATACATAGAGGGATTTGCAGAATAATTAAAAGCATTCACAGGGTCAGCAGAAAACTTATCTAATCATTTTGCTTCCATTATAATGTAGCCTTTTTATCTAACACAGTTTATGTAATATTTAAAGAAAGATATGCTGGTGTCAGCAGAAAACACTTGTCTTGGCAGAGCTTGAGTCTGGAAGCAGAAGTAATGTTGCGTACTTCCATAGCAACCCTATCTGCTTTTCATGTGTGTATCTCAGTTAAAAAGAAGTCAAGCAAATGTCAAAGGAACCGGAAGAGGAAAGAATTCCTCACCAAGGGATATTTCTCTTAGTCACTGATTTGCTTTGGTAAATGTGAAATCCAATCAGATATTGAGGCCATTTCTAAATGAAGAACTGCTTACTTCCCTTAAGCTACAATGACAGAACTAACACTATTCTGTCACATCTTATACAGTATGAGCTAACATTATTGAGCAGTATTGCCTCAAACAATATTAGCTTGAATATTCATAAGGCAAAATGAGTTTAATATTATGGGGGTCCTGCTTCTAGCTGACAATAAGGGAAATAAAAGTTTAGAAAAGTTCATAAGAACTAACCAATGCATAGTTAACAAAAACAGAGGTATGTGTGTTTGGATGGTGTAACACTGTGGGCTCTTACCGCCACTGCATGTGTCAGCAATGTAGTTTGGTTTTTAGTTGTTTTTTTTTTAAGCTTCATGGGTTGATCTTTATGACTTTAGAGACAAACTGTCAGTGTAATTCAAGTTTCCTCCTCAGCTGAGAGAATATGTTTATCGGTGCTAAATTGTTTGGATATATAAACACATTTTACAATAACATCAAAAACTCAAGTCTCTGAAACTGGACTGCACTTCAGAAAACTGCAAAGTCAACTGCTGAGGATGTAACATGCATAAAATTACATTACATGAAGAAATCATCTATGCAAACTAACCTGAAAGGATACCATTTTGTAATACTACTGTTAAGGGTTCATTACTAAGACATTAAAAATGTACTTTCACAAAAAAATGGCAAAGAATGAAATTGGGGAACTGAGAGCCTGAGGAAATACTCAACTTCAGTAGATGTGAAACATTAATAGGGCAAAAGATCATGTTCTTTGTCCCAAAGCAAATTATATTTCAAAACTAGACTTTCAAAGCATTTTGTGAATTCTGATTACAGTACTAATAGTACAGTTGATCAGCTGGGCAAAACACAGAGTGATTGATAGTGTTGCAGTTAGAGACAACAAGGTTATTCAAGTTGTTATTTTAGCTTGGGGAGCTGGAAAAGATTAAAACTTGTAAAAACAACAAAAAACAAAAACACACACACACACACACACACACACACACACACACACAAACAAGGTAACAAGGCTGTTGTTTAGAAGTGCAATGCATAATTGTGAAATAAGCAAACTCTGCAGCCTTTTTATTTGCTCTTTTCCAATTCTAATCCATAAATCTTTATAAAATACAATGTAATAAAATAAACAAACAAAACAAAACAAAAAACAAAAACAAAACAAAACAAAACAAAACAAAAAACAATAGCCTAACATTATTTAACCAGCTTTAAGCACGTTCCAAGCTTACGGTGTGTACAATATTAAACTTATTATGACCTCTGCAACAGTCTTTGGTGCCACCTGCTGTAAGTCAATAAGCTGGAAGGTCATTACAATAGTCCACTCAAAATGACATGATACACAGTGAGAGAATTGTTATAATATCACATCATAACTGGTTCTTGATGCTTACACACACACACACACACACACACACACACACACAAACGTATACCTACGTAACAAACATTGCCAACACACTGATTTCCCAACATTCACCTCATTGCTCAACATGTGCCAATGGAAGAAAGAAGAGGAAGCCATATTAAATATTACACCCTTAGCTTCTGCTTCACATTATTCTCTCCATTCCCATCATGCAAGCCCCAGGGATGTTTGCTGGTGTCTTTAATGGTAATGACAGCTTTTTAATAGCTCTCTAATGGCAGAGTAACTTGGAAGGAATACTTGACTACGTGAATTAATGTCATCTGAAATGTTTTTGCATTTTACAGCTCCAGTTATCTGTCTCCTCTGGTTAATGGAGCATTCAGTGGACTCAGCTCAGCTGTCAGCTCCAGCAATGGTTACAGCAGAAGATGGAGGATCTGCAACAGTGTCTTGTCGGTATGACCATCAGCTCATGCAAAACACAAAGTACTGGTGCAAGGGACAAGTGTACGAGCTGTGTAAAATAATGGTGAAAACACCCAAGAACCGAGGGAATGACAGAAGTTTCATTGCTGACGATAAGGTTGCGGGAATCTTCACTGTGACTATGACTTCAATCAGAAAAAGTGATGAGGGCAAGTACTGGTGTGTGGTCGCCAGACCTGGAAGGAATATTTACACTGGTGTCACATTCCTGGTCTCTGTTACAGGTACATGCTGAGAAAATTCACCAAATGTAATGCAAAACTACTTCAACTTCTTGATAGTTTTGCTTTGGTATACTGATGAACCAATAGTAACTCAGAAAGACAAAATCTAAAATTTTAACTAAGGATATTTTCAAGATTTTAATTTGAAACAATTTTAACTAAATATTAACTTTAAAAAAATCACTAGAACATTTAAATAAGTCAAATAAGCAAAGAAGAACAATAACCAAAATACTACTACTGCTCTTGAATAAGAATAATTTTATTTTTAGTGTAGCAATGCTCAGGGAGGAAACAATAGCTAGCAATACGGCAGGCCAACAGATACTTAAACAATGTAAAGTATTGGCTCCATTTGTCTGCAAACATGACTAGTTAAAACATCAGTCCTTGATTTTAATACAATATGTGTTTTTTCAGAAGTAACGCCGACAAACACATCCACTGATTCAACATTGTTAATGGAACAAGATGAAATAAGGTGAGCAGAAAGAGTCTATGGAGATCAAGAGTATAAATAAACCTTCAAACTATTTCATATTATATCCAAAGACCCCAATTCAATTTTCTGTTTGTTTTAACTAGCTGGTGGGTGATTCTGCGTTGGATCCTTTTCATTGTAATGTTGTGTTGTGTGGTCATAACACATATTGCTGCATGAAGATCGATACTTTGCAGAATATAAGGCAGCTACAAAAACCTGACTGCCAAAAATCAAACATCTATAACTGAAAATTTTATGGATTTACTGTAGAATTTGAGGAATTGTGGGTTGTAGGAATTTCACAGGTAACAAAAATGTATCAGTGTTGCACTATGAAAAGGTAAGAGTACCTCCAAATACTGAAGTTGAATGTTTTTGGGTTGTGGGGAGGGGTCCAGGTAATTTCCCATTCATCTTGTTATAATACTCAGCCCCATGGTCCTCCACCCTGAATAATAACAGTGCTGTTTCTACCAGGGAATTCCGCAAGTTAGATGGATTTTTCCTCATTTATTTCCCAGGTTATTTAAACTGACCCTCCAGTTACAATCAAAGCTAAATTACATTCAGATGTCCCAGAAATTTGAATATAGCCAATAAACTACAGTCTTGTCAAACAGAATTTGTTACACTAATGGAAACTGTCTTTTTAAACCTATAATATCTTTTAAAATTTTTAATCATTGGAATTTGTCAACTAAGGTATCATAACCTAATTAACAATACACTGATGAGCTAAAGCTACATCTTGTTGTTTTTCTTACTATACTGGCGTTGTACATTTCTTAGCTGGATTTCAAATGTGGTTTTTGAATATTGCTGAATGGGCTTTTAAAATGTTCAATCCTTTTTTAAATTTTGTAACGTAAATAAACCAAATTCAAAACAAACAGAAGCAATGGATTTCTTCCCTCCCTCAGTCGCCATTATTCCCAAAGGAAAATCTAGCCTGAGGCTTTCAGAATCTAGAGTGAATCCCCTCTGCTGTTCAAGCAAATGGGACGATGTTGTTGATTGTCATATACTTTAACCAATCAGATTTCGAGTTTGCCATNAAGCAAATGGGACGATGTTGTTGATTGTCATATACTTTAACCAATCAGATTTCGAGTTTGCCATGTATTCTTTTACACACGAGGGCCTTCTAGCTAGTCTTGGCCTACGTCATCGGAGTACAGCATTAACAGCCTACCAGAAATTCATCAGTGGAAGAAGAGAGCCGGCTAGCTTAGCTAACTCAAGTAAGCCTAGCTAGCATGTAACAGATCATTAATGTTTATTTAAACTTTCTTCCTTTGACGTTTAGATTTTTAGATGTAGTGCTTTTAGATTTTTACTTAGTCCTGTTTTTTTTTTTTTTTTTTTNTTTTTTTTTTTTTTTTTTTTAACGGACATTGGCTGAAGGAGGAGAAGAAATGGATTTACAACGCTTTTTTTTCCACATTTTGGAACTGAAACGCACCTATGTACTGTACAACCGTGTCGTTAAACTCTTTATAAAGACAGAAAGGAGGATGGACTATCTGCAGATGATGAGCAGCTTTGGTAAATTTGATGGATTTTTATGTGGTTGTAATCTGTGGGGAAGCCTGTTGAATCTGATTGTGTTATTTGTGTTTTACAGCATTTTTGCTTGCTTGCNTGGGGAAGCCTGTTGAATCTGATTGTGTTATTTGTGTTTTACAGCATTTTTGCTTGCTTGCTGGTCCTATGAGTAAATGTGATGGTTGCTGTGAGTTTGTTCGTTTCCTTGATAATGACACTGATTTAGGCTATGCGATTCTATTTGTGATGCAGCATCCTGTCATAACACCTAATAATGATACATCCTATTCATGTATTTGCTGTTAGTGTGTTGTAACTGTCATAGGTGTTGATCCTCGTGTTAAATCACTTTGTTCCACTCGATAAAGGTTTTGTCACTGTGAATATGGGCTGGTTACGTTGAATAACAGCAGCCTATAGCCCTAGTGTCATGCTGAGGTTATTAGAAGGTGGTTTAATTGCGGGAGGATAGCTCTGAAGGCTTAAGTGTAAAATACACAGCCTGCCACTGATCTATAAGGACAAATAAAAGCAGACTTCGAAACCAAGCCAGCAATCAAAGTAATAGTAGCAGTAGTAGTAGCATCAGTAGCAGTAGTAGTAGGGACAGTCGTAGTAGTAGTCGTAGTAGTAGCATCAGTAGTAGTAGTAGTAGTTGTTGTAGTAGTAGTAGTAGTAGTAGTAGTAGTAGTAATTGTAGCTGTAGTAGTAGTAGTAGTAGTAGTAGTAGTAGTAGTGCTATTAGTGGTTGTAGTGAGGTGAGGAAAGGAATCAAGATGGGAAGTGAGGAAGGAAACCAAGTGGGCCTGAGGAGGTGACGTCATCGCTTCGGATGCCTGGACTCCTGTAAAAACAGAAATAGAGATCCAGGTTAATACCGGGGAAAGGGACTTTCAAATTAAAAGCGCATAGTTAGTCTCTGAGACATCTACAAAAAACACAAAAGTCATATATATATCATATAAAACTTAACGTTGAAAATACATTTGTATTTCAGTGTACTGCAGATTCCATCTTAAATATTTATATATCCACGTTGACAGTCATCCTTTTTCTATTAGCAACGACTTTGCGTTGCACGCCACACATTTTATTTTGACAGTATGTGGCTGTTGCTTTATGTGTGGCTTGACCCGGATGGAACAGATCTGGGTTGGAAGCTCAGTTCTGCTCTGCTGCAAGTTGCTGCTGCCAACGCCCGGCCAAGCTCACATACCGGATACCGGTAAGCTATACATTCAGACGTTTTCTGGCAGCTCTATTTACGTGTAGTTTACAGTTACAGTTTAAAATATTGTTTTAGGTTCGTCTTATTAGCTGGTAATGAATTACAACAACTAATCTAAGCCTAGTTTAAAAGCTAACGTCATTGCTAGCTAGTTAGCTAACCGGTAATGTTGGCTAGAATTGCTAACGCTAGCTTACTGGCGGATGGTTTTTGCTATATCCAGTAATTTGTAAACTTGTTAAAGTGTATTCTGGATGATGCCGCATTGTTTGATCAAGATGCAAAAATCAAAGTTAGTAAAGCTGTAGCAAAAAGCGGTACCTACTGATGAGCTAACGTTGTCATGAGCAATCGTTAGCTTCGAGACAGTTTTGGTGATGGGGTGTGACGGTAACTAATCCTTTAAAACAATAGCTCTTTCGTTCTTTGCCTAAAGCTGTCCTCAGCAGCTAAAGTGGGGGTTACACTTTTAGAAAAAAAAATACTATGCTAATAAGCTAACCCAGCAGTTAACGTTGTTGCCAACAGAATCAAAGCACAGAGATGCAGACTATCAAATGTGTTGTGGTCGGTGATGGAGCAGTGGGGAAAACCTGCTTACTGATTTCATACACCACCAACAAATTCCCCTCCGAATATGTACCCACGGTGAGTATGCTTAGTGTGATTTTAGAAAAAGCCAGATCTATCATATCAGACATTTTAAGAAAGTGAGCACCTCACGTCTAACATTGTTTTCATTCTTTCAATACAGGTATTTGATAACTATGCAGTAACTGTGATGATTGGGGGTGAACCATATACCCTTGGATTATTTGATACAGCAGGTAAGTGTTTTTTTCTTATTTCTTTCAACTTTCTCAATTTTCTTTCTTAATTGAATGTATTTTAATTATTAGAGCATCCTACCAGTAAGTTCATTTGCAGGGTGTGTGTGGTGTCTTCACAGGTCAGGAGGATTATGACAGGTTACGGCCACTAAGCTACCCACAGACAGATGTGTTCTTAGTCTGTTTCTCAGTCGTTTCACCCTCCTCATTTGAGAATGTTAAAGAAAAGGTAAGCAATAGATGTGTCTGTGCAGTCTGTAAGTCAGTAAGTCTGCAGACTTACTGACCTGAAAACTAAACACTCCAGTTATTCCACTAGCTGAAATTACTGGTAATCTGCCTCCATGACTTTATATATCTTACTAGTCTCTTCTGTTTTATCAAGTGTGTCACATGTTAGAGACATTAAATAATACCTCACAGGATTAGAAACTTAGCCTGTTAACTGTGAAAAATACTAACTTCTAATGAAGGTTTATAAAACAAAATTGGATTAAGGATTTGCAGTGTGATTTAGTTGTATGTTGAGTGCTAATAGCAAAATCTAAGAAGAGTTTTCAAACCTCTCTGATCATGGTGTACTGTTCATGAGGTGACAATCCAGTTTTTTTCCAGGAACATTACATTCAGTCATCACAATTTTATCATACATACACAACTCTTTAAATGATTGTATTTGTGCTTTTTTGTGACTCTTTCCTTTTCCTTTTTTGCCAGTGGGTTCCTGAAATAACTCACCACTGTCCCAAGACCCCATTCCTGTTGGTAGGCACTCAGATCGACCTGCGAGACGACCCCTCCACAGTGGAGAAGTTGGCCAAGAATAAACAGAAGCCAATCACCCCTGAGACAGCAGAAAAGCTGGCTCGTGACCTTAAAGCAGTCAAATACGTTGAGTGCTCAGCCCTAACACAGGTAAGATATTCCATTTTTGGAACAGTTATTGTTGGCAGGCATGTGGTTGAATATCAGTTTCCTAACAAAGGTGAACTGCTTTGCTTTGTCTTTTGCTAACAGCATATGGCTAAAACTTCCGTCTAACTTTTGTGTTGTGTGCCTGTCTTTCTCCCTTCTTTCCCTCTTTCTGTAGCGGGGACTGAAGAACGTATTTGATGAGGCTATCCTAGCTGCTTTAGAGCCCCCTGAAACTCAGAGAAAGAGAAAATGCTGTTTGTTCTGATGTCTTCTTGACTCTTGCTTTGCCTCTTGATCGTCTGCTGCTTATTCACTGTAAACAAATAATGTCTTGTCATTTAAATAACCATAATGCTCTTTTAACCTCTGAACTTCCCATTTGTCCATATGCGCTTTATTTTTTATTTTTTTACTTTGCCTAGTCACAGTACCCATGCTGCCTTGCTGCCTATACAACAAGGGTGCCAATTTTTATTTCCTTTCTGCTTTCAGCACCTTGTGCACTTCCATGGACAGCTGAACATAACTGAGTTTATTTTTATTTCTAACTTAACATTCCTGTTATCATGTCAGTATATAAGTCTTCGATATCAGTCACACCAGTAAAGCATTTATGCTATATGCTGTCTTGGACAGTAATAATTACCTTTCTTTTTTTTTTTTTTTTTTTTTGTACTGCAGCATCAAAATTTTTCCATCTGCTTTTGTCCTTACTCAGACAACTTGATCTTGAGGGGAATCTTGTAAAATGTTATTTGAATAAAGGAAAATCTTGATCGCCCTGCTCCAGTTCTACTCTTCTTCAACATCCTTCTTTTGCAGTCTGTTCCCTGAGCATATTGTTATTAATGTTTTTTTTTTTTTTTTTTTNTTTTTTTTTTTTTTTTTGTGAATATATACATTTTGTTTCCACAGAAAGGATTAAAGAATGTGTTTGATGAGGCAATACTGGCTGCCCTGGAACCTCCTGAACCTAAGAAAAGACGTAAATGTGTACTGCTCTAAGTTTGGTCCCGGCCTTCTCTACATCAGGTTCTCTATCTAGGTCAACAGGAGTGTAAAGATCTGGTCTTTACTATAGCTGCAAAACAACATTTCCAGCATGCATTGAGATACCACAAAGTATATGTCTATTGAGACTCCGACAACTACATATATTTGATGTGTTGAATGATTTTTAAGATTCAGTAATGATTGATACCATTTATGATGAACTATGACCACTAAAATGGTCTAACATTATATGAACACTGGATGCTTAAAATATGTAAATGTAGCAGATGGTTATTCTGCAGATGTATGAGCTTACAGCTATTCTCATTTTGAGTAACAATACACGTTGGAAAGTATTGCCTTGGAACAACTGTTAAAATATTATTTTCACATGGACTTTGGTTATTTTCTATTATTTAGTGAGGCACAAAGGTAGTAATGAAGGATGAGTTAGATGCTCAAGTCCAGTCTTAAAGGACCATACGGCCATTTTGCATCTTTGAGCCTAATATATTCAATTTTCACACATGTAACGTTACTGACAGTCATTTCCCAAATCATACTACTGGAACAGTGAATTAAAAAATTGTTTTCCTACCTTCCAGACTGCCATTGGTTTCAGTTCATTCCAGTACACTATTAAAATCAATTTGTTGATTTTAATCAAAATATGATGCAAAATAGCAGAAAAGCTGAAATACGATTTTATCCTTTGGGAAATGGTTGTCAGTAACGTAATGTATGAAAATTGAATATAATAGGCTCAAACATGCAAAATGGTTGGTATGGTCCTTTAATGTTTCCTACATCTACTGTTTTTTTATTTATACTGTATCACTTTTTTATAGACAACCACTATCATTCTTAATTTACTGGTGGTGTTGCTACCAAGTGAAAATCCTGGGAATTATAACTCAAATGTTCTGCATTTTCTTAGTCTAAATAATACATTCCTCACAAGTTCGTGTAATTCATCAGAATTGACCATTTAACTTAATCAAATGTTTGTCAGATGGTCTTCAAGCAGATGTAAAGTATATCTTGCTGTAGGAAGAAATGTGACATTCTGAGGCTATGCTCCATCTCAGTTCTAATTTGCCAAAACAAAAATTGGGAAATTGATATTTATCACAAATTATTCAAAAGAGAGGCTGATAAAAATGTTATGAAATGTAAACACTCCAAGTAGTGTATCACAAATGCAGTAACAGAACATTTATTTGTATTTAGTCACAAAATTATCTCAAATATTTCCTGCTTGTGATGGATTAAGACGCTTACTGAGATGCTAATTAACACAAGTAGCATCTGTTGAAATGTTGGGTGTGTTTGATCCTTGGGAATTTAGCCTGTCATTTTACTTATCAGCTAATAAGTTACACAGTAGTGAACCATTGTGAAAACTGAAGAAGTTTGTCAGAAAACAACACAGTGACAGAACTAATTAATACGCTGACAAAACTAATACTGTTTGCAGTTCTGAGTCATATACTACATCCATGCTTGTTTGGTGGATTTCAAATCAATCTCTGAATAGTGAGAATAACTCAGAACTTATTGACTGAATAAAACATTATGTTCATTGCGCTGAGTTGAAGCTGTAATTGAAACAACCATTAAAAAAGTTACTTTGTAGTAAAGGAGTTATCTTTGAGTATGATTTGCATTCTGTTAGACATCAAAGTTGTACTGTATCTTGCTTGTGATGAAATGTCACTAAGTATTATCAATAAACTTAAACTTCATACCTCATGTTGACTCACTTTATTACATAAATCACGTTTATTAAGTGGACAGCGGGCACAGGAAAGCAGTAATGAAATATATAGAATTTTATATTCAAATTCTGCAACAAAACTTTTACATTACACATCAGCAGCATCATAACTGACAGAACAGTGCAAAAATAAGCTTCTTCAAAGGTGATGCTGCACTGTTAGAAAATCCTGTGATCTAAGGTCAAATTTTGGTACCCCAGCCTTTGTAGCATTCACTGCCACTTAGATGGAATTTTCTCGGATATCACTGATGGCATCAATGGACTTACTCCCAATCATGTTCAGATAACTTCTGCTGATCATCACTGTTCTGTGAACTGACTAACACCACCAGTTCCAACATGTAGCTTCAAATCTGTTCTCACCCCATGACTGACATACCAAATGCACACCACATCCACAGTCCATTCAAACAGACAATGGCTGATCTGCAAAGTGACACTGACACTGAATGAGCATCTGGTCCAAATTGTTGATATATGCCAAAATGAAGTGGTGGGTTGACAAAGGATTTGGTTTCAAACAAATACTCATGAGAAATTCAAAATATTTTCCAGTGAGAATGAATTATTGTTTTGTGAACTTGGAGCTTGAGCATATTGTGTACCAAATGATGCTGCTCATTATAGCACATGGGTCTGAAATGGGTATCCTTACTGCAAAGATAGTGGTGTGACCGGTGCTGCTCAGAAGTGTGTGTGTATGTGTGTGGGTGATGTGTTTAGTGCAATAGCGCTTAGTTAGAGGGAAAGCGCATGCATACTTTCCATCTGCTTGCAATCCTCTTGCTTTCAGCTCTCTGCTGCTGGCTAGCTCCTGTGGTGAACAAGGAAGCAGCCTCATGAAATCTTTCCTTGCTGTTACGTGGCCTCTTCCTCACCAAAACTCCTGCCAGGACTCCCCACAGCCACACACGAATATTGTCTTATGGTACAAGACTAACCTGGCACGGGACGCCTGAGCTGCAGTGTTCCACAGAAGCCCTGATGTGCAGGTTCACACTCGTAGACATGTCTGCATCAGCCAACCACTGTCTTACTTCTTATGAGTTAGTCAGGTCATGACAGATGACAGACAGGCCTTAAAGGCACAAACTGCCTCCTGCTGCTGTGGAAGACCCCACCGCTTACCAGCAGGGTTTTTCTTCATATAGCTAAGCTGTGATGCTAGAGAATGCACCTCAAGTGCTTAAAATTACATTTTGGAAAAGAAAATTCATGGTTTTGTAGCAATAGAAATATTAATTTCAGGCAACAGCAACAAAAGAAAAGAAAAAAAAGGTGATATGAGGTTGATGAGACTTGGAAAGGTACAGTTTCAGATACGGCAGGAATAAAGTATTAGATGAATCCCAAAGAGCTACAAGTCCTTCGATGGACATATCTCAACTCGGCTGTCAGTCACACGAATGCCATACCACCCTGCCCAGAACTGTGTGTCCTTGCCTCCATGGATAAACTGGATGTATCTCACTCCTGGTCCATAATNCCTGCCCAGAACTGTGTGTCCTTGCCTCCATGGATAAACTGGATGTATCTCACTCCTGGTCCATAATTCTGGAATACATGGGTCATCTGAAAAATAAATATCAGTAGGTCTACAGTTTGCCTGGCCTTTGGGGCTTTTCTAAACTTCATCATATCCGNAAAATAAATATCAGTAGGTCTACAGTTTGCCTGGCCTTTGGGGCTTTTCTAAACTTCATCATATCCGTTATGTGCATCTCATGCTCTAACAATACCTGATTCCATTTCTGATCATTCCACTGCTCAAAGTAAATTGTTTCAGGAGCAAATGTCTGGATTGGCTTCTTCCTATGATCCAGTAACTCTACACGGATGTGATATTTACAGCCACAATCCCATCGTGGTGCATACCTAGTGTAACACAGATGCACCAGCATGCACAAAGATGTTTTGTCAGTTTTTCAGTTTCATGTAACAAGTCTGGAATTTCTTTCATTTTTAGATATAATTTTGAAATTCCTCTTAAAAAGACTAAACATGGAAAACAAACATGCCTAACACTCAAATTATATACACCCATAGCGTACAAATAAACAGAGCTATATTGTCAGCCAGTGACTTGGTTTAACATAATAATTAAATAAAAAGAATGTATATGTACTTGATTCAAATTTCCATCCATTTGCTAATTACTAAACAGACTAGTTGTGATAGTAATTCATGCATATTTTACTTACCACTCAGATATTTTGATGTCTGGCTGAAACTGATCCATAAATGAAGAATTGTAATCCTCCTTCTCCAGGTCAATCAGCTGGGACTTCATACACATCCTACAGACAGACAAAATATCATTTAGTATATGAATATACAGTGTAATTAATTGATATATTTTTCTGCCTCTCTGCTGCTGAATACTCACCCATAAGAGGTTACAAAGACTTTCTGGACTGTGTCATCTGGATGTGGCACCATAACACCTTCTACTTTCCATCTATCACCACCATTCTCCAAAATCTTCCAGCCTCTCAGATTTTCTATTAAAACAAAGATGCAGGTTAGCAGAGAAATGACTTGGTAATGTGAATGTGTAGCTTCCCAAGAAAAGATGGCCTGAATCATCACATGTTCAGTTGAGATAGAGTAGATTTGTAGCCTCTTACCTTCTGCTTTGGGGTTCTTTAGAAGATTCCTTCTCTTCTTGCACAAGAAGTAAAACAATCTCCAATCTTCAGGTCGTTTGGAACCATTGTGGGAGTGATAACCTTCTCTTCTACATCTCTCTATCCACAGTGATTCGCTGTCAACTATTTCTTTCCATTCACGACACACTAACCGGCAATTATGCACCACTTGACTGGGAGGAAGATTCAGGAAGATCTCTTCCACGATCTCCTGAGGAAGAGCAGGGATTTCACCTGTGAACTGGTAAACACACACACACACACACACACATCTCTGGCTGTCCATGATAATTTTCAGAAGAAAAAAAGGATATCAATCGCTGACTTGCGATCAAGCCTTCCCATTGCTTATGTGGATATAAATTAAATAGCCTCACTTCACCTTTTAGCCTAAGCCTTAGCACAGAAAATCATTTATTGGTTAGTGGTGTATTTATTTACCTCTTATTTTTATGAAAGACTGGCCAATTGTAGACATTGTGGTGTCATTTCAATATTTCTGACAGTTAAAAAATAAGTTTATTAGAAAAATATGGCATTTGTCCCTCAGAATCAAAATCAAGGCTCAGTGAAGCTGTTTTGGAGGCCCGACACCTTACTAACACACTTTATGTTGGTTTTTCCTTTGTCATACATTTCTATTTGCTGAAGTGCTCCTTTATCAGTATATCCTCGTACTATGGAGGACTTGAAATCTTCACGCAAAGCAAACTTAAGATTCAGAGCTAATATCTACTTCACAGTCCGCTGTTATTTACGGAACAGTCATACAGCCCTGACATTTATACCTGTTGGGTGGAGCAGGAGAAAGCGAGCGCTTCTCCTTTGCCGTCCCGAGACTCCCGTCTTCTAACGTTTCTGCTCGCTGCAACCGGCATATCCCGGTTTTGTCTCGAAACTGAACTTAGGTCTGGCCCGGAACTATGACTTACGCCCATGATTCTCTTCCTCATGCTGGAGACATACGCAGACTGGAGGTGCTTTTGGCTGTTAACCTCGTAACTTTACCCGACAAACACGGAAGTGAAAGGGGAAAGATGGATAAAACTGTTAGATTAACACATGAAAAATGTCAGATAACTATCAACATAGAAATGTTACTTAACTAGTTTTAGAAATTACAAATGTCATCTTATTCACCTATCGCTTTTTTAAAGAGGACTCCTTCCTTGAAGTGACGTTTAAGCGAGGCCTGCTCGGTTTGTATCCGTCAATGCACCGGAGAGATAAACTGCACCTACGAGTTATGAAAACAGTTAACTCCGCTCATTCGGTCGTTGCTGGATTACAAAACAAGCGTCCCTGCTTAAACGGAAAGTCATGTGAAGATTAATAACAGAATAAGAGTCCGGGTATTTCTACGGAAATACCCGGACTTTTTTTGTTTTGTAAGAATGAGACATGCAGCATAAGTAAATGTATTGCTATTTTATATCTATGTCGGGGATCTATTAATTACATAATAAAATTTGTAGTGTGGTTGATTTTCGTTTCAGAGTAGGCTACGGCAGAATGTAGTTGAAATAGAGTCCAAAACACAACACACACACACACATAGGGCCGTTTCTGACCACTTTGGCGCCCTAGGCGAGACATCCATTGGCACCCCTTCACTCATTCTCCAAAATACATAGGAGAAAAAAAGACAGTTTTAGTCTTAACTTATAACACATTGCACTCAGTGTTAAATATTATTGTCAACAATGCTTCATTAGGGGTCTACCTTATTGTGTATTTTTGTTACAAGGAGGCACTACAGAGTAACTACAGCATGCCAAAAGTATGTCACCCCCTGTATTTTTGTGTGAACTTTACCAAAGTACCACTCCAAGCACAACAAAAGTCATTTATTAGTATTTTACAAATAGTTGAGTATTTTTTCAGAATATTCAACTATTTTTTAGACTTAAATTTGGATTTCAGAGAGGTAATATGACTGTAATATTTCTAAAGTCAGTGAAAACACGTGAAAACCATTTGAACCTCTGACCCTACCTCAAAGAAGATGTTTTAACTTCCTGTTTGGTCTCTACTAATAATGTTGGTATTCTTCTGCAAATCTTAACAATATGTCAAAAGTGTCTTCCTACTTAACACTATTAAAACTATTGGCTTTTTTTCAGTTTTCACTCTAACACACTAAAAAAAAAACAACAAAACATTTTGTTGTGTTTAGAGTGGTATTTTAACTCAGAAAGAAAAGTTTACACAAAAGTACAGGAGGGTGCAATACTTTTGGCCAGTGCTGTAGGTGCATATCAGAATGTGAAAAAGTGCTTTGTTTGTCAAAACAAATGTCCATTAAAGTACGATTTATGAAATGAATTAAACATTGCTTAGTTCTAACTTTAAACAAAATGTAACTTTACACCTACCTTTACACCTACCTGCATACCTTTACCGCCCCGTGTCGTTCCAGAGAATTTNGAGAATTTCTCTGGAACGACACGGGGCGGTGTCGGAATTCCAGACAATCTGAATTCTCTGGAATTCTCTGGTCATTGAACATGATTCAGCGACACTGAAACGGACAATTATGCGCTAAGTATAAATGTCTCGGTGTTCTGTGGAAGCGCGCGCGCGGCGGGTGACAGCCGTTCGCACGAGTATAACCGAGTATGCGAGTATCTATAGTAGTGCTGCTGTGTCTCAGGCTGGTCGGCAGGACGCCTCTTCTCATGACAATATGAGCTCCAAACTGTGTCAGCTGTGTGTGTGTGTGTGTGTGTGTGTGTGTTGTAGAACTGACTTACAGCATTAGTGAAATTAATAAATACCACTTTTACCAGCAGACCAAGTGTAGGTGTCAGAAGTATAAAATCTTCTTCTTTTCCTTTCGGCTTTCCCTTCAGGGGTCACCACAGCGAATCATCTGCCTCC
>VXCM01000322.1:0-40059 GCA_014773175.1 Lucifuga dentata
TTTTTTTTTTTTCCTGCAGACTCCAGCAGGTGTCACTCTCCCCAACGTGAACGTTACCGGCTAAACCTGGAAGTGTCTGGGTTGCGAGAGGGAGGGTCAGTCATGCACTGTTTGAGCTGAGAGGGTTCAGCAGAGGTTCAGCCCAGCGCAGCACAGTGAAACCCAGTCTGCCTGGCACACTTTAGACTGCTGAACCCAAGGCCCCACAGGGAGGAAATGCTTTCTACCTATGCTGCCCCTACTCCTGTGTCAGAGAGTGTGTGTTTTTTCCTGCACTAAACTGCTTTGGCTGAGCATTTAAGGAATCCAGAAGATCATTAATGCTCCTAGACAGATTTTATATGGTCAGCATAAGAACACTCATTTCAAGTAAATAGAAGAAACCTTCTTATAGCTTTTTTCGTTTCCCTGGTGCATGTTCAGCTGCTAGACAGGAATGAAATGGTGGCACGCAGGTCTGCAGCATTTGAGAAACCACTGACAGGCAGTGTTTCAAGGACAAAACCTTTAGTTTGTTTTGCTAAGAAGTGGAGTTGAAACTGTGGGTGTAATTCTCCGTTTGTCTTTGGACTTTGACTTTCCTAAACCTTGTCATTTGTAATCTTGGTGCTGTGGTTGCTTTCAGGCACAGAGGTTTTATCCTGTACAAAGTAAATATTAAATGTTACACATCTTATAAATTTTCATTAGAAAGTTACATAACTCAATAACAGCAGCTGCAGCTTCACAAACCGACGGGAATTTACATGTCCAGATGCTGGACACTTGCTCTCTTTTCTCTCTTTTCTGTCAATCTGTGTGTGTATGTGCATGTCCCTGTGTGTATATGTGTGTGTAAGCATGCCAAAGTGTATTCACAGACATGCATGATAATAGCACAAAAGGGAAATGAAAAGACAGAGTAAGTTATGGAAGTTGGACCGCACAACTTCTTGCCAGCGGAATGAAAATGTTACATCTTAAATGGTTAATGTTTATCCTGCGAGAGAAGAGCTTAAAGCTACATCATACAGCAGGCATTCTGCTTGCAAATAACAAGATTTATTTTTGTATCGCTATACAAGACTCAGAGTTAAAGGACCATACCATCCATTTTGCATGTTTGAGCCGAATATATTCAATTTTCATATACATAAGGTTACTGACAGTTATTTCCCAAAGGATAAAACCATATTTCATCTTTCCTGATATTTAGCAAAATCTCTTAATCTTTCAAAATCAAATATTCAAGCGATATACCCACCTTAAAAATCGATGTTTTGCCTGCTAAAGCTACGCAAAATTAAGAAGTCACAGTTGTTACAATTTTTCGATAAACGCAGGTCGTCTTTTGGAACTATATTCACCAGTGGAGACATACATTCACTCCACACTTTTTATTGTGCTTAAAAGCTAAAATTACGTAACTTCTACAAAACCTAAATACACGTCTTGTTCATGATAATGGATTGCCTATCCCAAGAACATTTCAAGCATCAATAAGTTAATTTTAATAGCGTACCAGAATGAACTGAAATCAATGGTGGTCTGGAAGGTAGGAAAAAACATGTTTAACTCACCGTTCCAGTAGTATGCTTTGGGAAATGATTGTCAGTAACGTTACACGTATGAAAATTTAATATATTAAGCTCAAACATGTAAAATGGATGGTATGGTCCTTTAAAGAAAGATTAGAGATGGGGCTACGTTTACTCATTTCCTTTCTCAGTTTTGTGATCGGTCTTGCAAAATCTTGTCCAGGAGGTTGAAGATGTCACTGGACTGGCAAAAAAGTAGCTTGAAAATGTTTCGCCGTTCATCCAAAAAGCTTCAGTTCTAATTGTAGCAGCAACAGTTAGCAGCATTTATTCCCAAAAAGCAGACACGCCCATCAATGTGACCGTTTCGCCCCATTGTGGAATTGTGAAATTATGCTAGATCTTTCCTGGCCTTGATGTCCCCCCTCCCCCCTTCACCTCTTTACACCCATGAGGATGGTTTGGATGGCTTGTAAAATCTTGTTGGATCCCATTCAAGTAAAAAATAACTGCAAATCATCTGATGATGATCTGAGTGGTCATCTTTATCCTGTGATGAAACATTTCCATTCCAATGGGAGTGGTCTGTTCCTGGATGATGATGATGCTCCCATCATCCCGTCCATAGGGCACAGTGGGAAGTGGGGGGGGGGGGGGGGGGGGNGGGGGGGGGGGGGGGGGGGGGTCACTGAATGATTTGATGAGCATAAAAATGATGTAAATCATATGCGATGCCTTCACAGTCATCAGATCTAAGCCAAATTGAAGACTTATGGGAAATTTTGGACCATCATCATAAGAGCAAATGAGGGGTTCTGTTTTAGAAGAACATTGTTCCATCGCTGTTGTAGACCTCCACAAACTTTCATTGTCTTTGTAGTTGTTCTGGCAGCTCATGGTGGACCAGTATCTTACAAAGAAACTGGATTTTCCTTTAATTTGTCACCTGTCTGTTCATTGAAAAAATGGAACCTAAACCTGCTTGTGATGGTTTCTTCTCTGTTGATGATCTCAACAGTTCTTTCATGGACTTATTAGGATAGTGTTAGTCTGTAATGCTGATTTAAAAAAAAAAAAAAAAAAAAAAAAATTGGTTATTTTTTAGCAAATCCTCATCTTGTCTGGTCTAACAGCATCATTGATCTGATCATTTTAACCTGCACCACACCACCTATGGGTGCCTAACACCAGAAATGCCAATGAAAAACTTGCCAGGACTGTTTAAAGACCAGTAATCCAAGGTGGTCTAGACAAGGTTGAACGTATTAACTCACTGGTGGAGAAAAACCAGAAAGATGAAGAAAAGGCTGGAATACATTTAGGAAGTCTATAACAGCCTCCACGATGGACAAAACTACCCTCAGTCGTCCCCTTCCAGCACTAGATCAAGGACTCCCAGAAAGAAAAGTTGAGGAAAGAGATTTCTGTGTAAAAGAGGTTGAATACATGTTTATGACACCTGGTTAAGGCTCCGTGTATTTTAACTGCAGACAGATGTTCACTGGGTAAGAAAGAAAGAAAGTTTAAAATGATAAATAAACATGAGTCTGCTATTATATTTGAAGGATGTGAGTCACAGCGTGTACCATAAATGATGAGGAACCTTTTATTTCCTGAAACTAGAAGGGCGTTCATTAGAGCTCATACCTTCCCCAAGGCCAAACAAGCTGAGACAAAATTAGTCCTGTTCTAAAAACATAAAGGCCTATAGAAAAAGAAATGGCTATAATAAACAGATTTTTTTTTTTTTCTGGATCTATTTCTAAAAACACACCAAANCCTTTTTTTTTTTTTTCTATTTTTTTTGGTGCGGTGATTCAATTATTAAGCCCCCTGTCTAAGATTTTAGTGATCCAGATCCAGACAAAATTGCTCCTATAGTTTATCATGTGACAAATATGCATTCAGATTGGTGTATTACTTTTGAAGAAAAAAAAAAAAAATTAAAAACACCCCATCTTGAACTTTAAAAATTCCTGAATCTGCACCTGGATCTCCACAATTTAACAGGTTCTTCCCAGGTTCATGACCCCCCCCCAGATTTACATCATAATCAATCTAGGACTTTTTCATTAATTCTGCTAACAATCAAACAAACAAATAGATGCTCATGAAAACATAACCTCTTTAGTAATTAATTGCTCACAATAGAGTAGCTAACATGTGTGCCCCATGCTGTTAGGCTGACTTGTTTCATGCAGATTTTTTCGTGGGTTTCCAAGGCAACCTATCAATTATTTGCATCAGCAGCTTTGTCTGAAGTTTGGCAGAGCGCTCACCCTTCTCCTGCTCTGAGAACCGTGTGTGTCCTGTCCTCAGCAATGTCAGCGATAAGCCTCAGCAAGAACATCCAGAGAGTCATGGGCTGAGCTGCAACCAGAACACACAGCTCTCACTGAGAACCAAGCACAGAGACAGGAACGCTGACACACTAAAAGAACGTTTTGAACACACACACACACACGCACAAACTATCCAATGTGGTCTAAATTTTATAAGGCATGACAAATTGCCTGCTTGTTGAAGACAGAACTGTATTCCTTTGTGCATGTATAGCACACGAGATAATTATTTGCAGCTTTTGGGTTCTTTTTCCTGTATTTGTTGCTAGTAATATAACTCAATCAAAAAAAAAAAAAGGNAAAAAAAAAAAAAGGTAGCCGGTGTCAGATTAAAGGAAACTGTTTTGTCTGGTAAGGCACCAACTCTCTCAGGCAGGAAAAGCATCACACTTGTACGTACCAACAAAAACCACAGAGTGGCTTTTGCACATACATCAAAGAACACTCAGCTTTTGTGTAGGCCCATAGGTGTGTTTTCACTATCAACTACTGTATATTCGTGCAGGTGTTTAGCATGTTTATAAGACATATAAATGGTTTCATGTAGGCTGGCATATAATTGGGTTCCTGGTACTTACACAGCGCTTAACTACATTCATTACAATAACATCATACATACTTCAAGTATTATAATAGAATGTTTTCTACAAAGCTTGTTTAATGACAATGAGTTTTCAAAAGCAAGTTATTGGTTTAAGGGACCCGGTGATCTTGACTGAATGTTTTGTGATCAGTTATTAAGGAATCACCCCCTTCCTGAAGTACAGTCAAAATCTTCCATTTTTTCCCCTTTACACTTTAAAATAAAGAGATCATAGAGAAACAAGTTGGGCCACTTTTTCCAACACAAAATCCATGTTTTTTTTTTAATTTTGTAAAATAAATCTTGCAAAAATCTAAAACTGGGAGGATCAAAACTAGTTTTGGAGCAAGTCTGCCCATGAGAAAGTCAATTTTAATGTTAATAATGTCAGTAAACCAAAAATAAGAGCCTGATTCTAATATGTGTGAAGCAATAATTGGCCCTGTGGGTGTCACAGTGGAGAGCAGGGCCTGACTCAGCACACAGGCTATTTTGGTACAATACAAGAGGTTAGAGGTCAGTAACAACTGAACACATTTTTCACTGACACAAGCAAGGAAGAGGGAGAAGAAAAAGAAAGATGGTCGCTGACTTTGGCTGATCCGGCCTCCTTGACTTCCTGTAAAGTTCATTTTCAAAGAGAATGAACACAATGAGAGATGCTGAAACTATGAAAAGCGCAGTAAAAAAGGTTTATATACTTGCTGATAATAAAGACTCCCTAACTCACAACTAATGCCTGAACTATATGAACAAGAAATTAGCATGAATGAATTACCATTTCTGTTAAGCATTAACATTATCTTTGATTCATTGTCTTTAGCTTATGTGTTCTCCACACATACATAAAGCTTCATTACATCTTTAAAAATTACTGTACTGTACCTGATTATGTTCAACTGTCACTTTGTTTGCAGATGAGGTATTATGACTAGAATATTTCTGCATAAACAAATCCTTACAGTTTTATATATGTACTGCCAACAGAAGCTGTTTGACTGCACTCTTTAGCTTTCCTTCATTTTTTTTAACTCAGCTCATATAGCTAAACAAATAAACCTTCAAATTTGTGTGTATTCCTTTTTTTTTTTTTTTTTTNTTTTTTTTTTTTTTTTTGCTAGTGACAGTATTTTAGCCAAACAAGAAATACATTTGTCCTGGTTTTTAAAATGGAACACAAATAACGGTTTAACAAAAACATATTTTATAAAGAAATCAATCTACTGAATTAAGAGAGAGAAATTTGAAAACATTCTTACATTTAAATAAACTCAAATGTAATGTTTCTTTATGCATACTGCAGAAATTTTACTGCAATTTGGCTCTTATCTGCTTTGCATCATCCTGGTTAACACGTACTAAAAAATGTACTTTGATGACCTGTTTTTTTTTTTTTTTTANTTTTTTTTTTTTTTTCATGCTCAATATCGGTTTTGCTTGGAAGCATTTTGTATTATATAACAAAGACTAAACCAAACCTTATGTAGATCAGGAAGACATACTGTCCAAAAAAAAACCCAAAAACATTTATTGGGCTCAAACATGCAAAATCACCGGTATGCTCCTTTAAGGATCTGCATTTTTGTGTTATTATAGTGTGATTACTCCTGTTCTCTCTTCAAGAGGAACATAAATGTCATGGTCCCTTATGCAATTTTAATTTTTACCCTCCATCATGTAGATCTATTATTCTGCCAAGATGATGGAGCTTGAAAATGTTGCATTGGCGGCCTGGAATTGAACCGGCGTCTCTCATGGCAGGAGGGATTTCTCGCCAATAATAACAAACCCAGAAATCTAAATTCACTTCAAACCCTCATATTAAATTAATGGCATGAATAAATTATGCTTGAAATCATGACAAAATTTCGTTCTCTGAATCTCGTCCGGTTTTGAGTGAGAAATAGATTTTTTTCTAGTCGTGCTGCTGTATGGTTGAGTGAACAGTTATTATTAGTGGGGGTCCTGGGGGGCACTAGTGTAGTTTCACACACAGTAACACTGCTGCCTTTCTGTTGGGAAAAAAAAAAATGCTTAATGCTTTTAATTTGCATTTTATTAACCAGTCTACCTTTTAAATTTTTGATAAGCATGTTGTCAACGCACCACCCATGTCATTGATTGTTACTCACTGGGATTTGTAGTGCAGTCTGTGAGTCATAACTGTCCTCCATGATGAATTTGGGGGAGGGGCAGCAGATTAATCCATTATAATTGCCTTGTCCATCTGTCTGTTGGTTGATTTATTCATCCTTTCATCTGTCCATCTGTCACAAACAATATCTTAAGCACCACCAGTGCTTAATGATTTGGAATTTGGAATTGGAATTTTCAAAATTACAATGATTGGCCTATAAGTAGCACTATAACATCCACTTAATTACCTGTTAATCATCTTAAAGGACAATACTGGTGATTTTGTATGTTTGAGCACACTAAATACGACACACTATAGTTGGGTCCTTTAGGACCTTTCTCGTGGTTTTTGTCGTGGCATAGCATGAATAACCAATGCACCTCTGGTCAAATTGCATTCGTTGGTGTTTTAATGCAAAGCAAACATAGATCTGAACATCCTGTGGGCCTCTAAGACCTAAATTAATGCTTGTCCTGCAGTTACATCACCACTTAGATGTGCAGCAGTCAGGCAATATGCGATGTGTGCAAGCTGCAGGCCTTGTGACACACTTGCACTGAATGAATAATTGCATAACTCTTTGCAAAGCCCCATATAGCTTTGTGCCTGCCTAAGTTAAAGCATTCAGAAAAGAAATCATCACTATATGTTTGCTTTCCTGCAAAATTCCTAAAGCCACTTAAAGACACTGATTATAATGTTCTTAGAATTATTTATGGTGGTTTTAGGCTGAAAATATTTTTTTATAGTGATTTATTTTTTTATTTCTATGTGAAAGTGTATTATCATACCCACATCTCTGAATAGAAGAGTTTGATTTACAGATTTAGCATTTTGCTGTGGGTGTATTTTAGGGTAAATGACAGATTACTCACATTTGTGTGAGTCTGTGTAATCCGATTCCGCTCCAGTTCATTCTGTGCAAATCTGGTGTCGTCATATACTGTACTGAATGAGCGCTTCAGCTTCATGCAGGCCTGATTAAACACACACAGAATCATCCAACCCATAGGCGCTTCTGCACGGTTTGAAATGATAAACGTTTGAAAATTATGTCTTGAGCTGTAATGCAATGTAATGCCTCAGTCAAACCATAAATTAATAACTATATCTTAACATTAATCAGCCTAATGTCAGGCTTGATTTATTTATTTGGTTCTTAATTAAGTTCTATGAATCCACGGATTACTATTCGTGGTAATAGTAGTAGTAGTCGCAGTAGTACCCATAGTTTTACTGGTGTTTTTAGTAATGTGGCTGTTAATATCATTCTTGCTCACCTTCGTTATTATTATTTAGCTCTTCTATATGTTGTTGATGATGATGATCATGATGACGATGATCATCATCATCATAGCAGCTGTTATTTGTCATACTATTATATTTAGGTCTTCATGGATGACTAATTATTTATCAGTTGCAATTATTATTATTACTATTATTATTATTATTATTATTATTATTATTATTATTATATTTAGTTCTTCGTGGATGACTGTTGTTTGATAATTGTTTATGGTTAGGATTATTGAAATTTATTTATTATTTATTAAAGTTGATGATGTGTGTTGTTTTGTTATCATTACTGATGATGATGATGACGATGATGTTCTAATGTGGTATTATATTTAGTTATTCTTTTTGGATGACTATTGTTTATGATAATTGTTTATGTTATTCTTATTATTAAAGGACCATACCATCCAATTTGATGTTTAAGCCTAATATATTCAATTTTCAAACACGTATGTTGCTGACAATCATTTCCCAAAGGATAAAACCATATTTCAGCTTTCCTGATATTTTGCAAAATCTCTTAATCTTTCAAAATCAAATATTCAAGCGATACACCTACCTTAAAAATCAATGTTTTACCTGCTAATAGTTACGCAAAATTATGAAGTCACAGTCGTTTAAATTTTTCAATAAACACAGGTCTTCTTTTGGGACTATATTCCCCGGTGGAGACATACATTCGCTCCTCGTTTTTTATTGCGCTTAAATGCTAAAATTCCAAAACTTCAAAAAAACCTGAATATACATGTTCACAATGATGGATTACCTATCCCAAGAACATTTCAAGTATCAACAGCGTACCAGCATGAACTGAAACCAGAGGCAGTCTGGAAGGTTGGAAAAACATTTTTAATTCACTGTTCCAGTAGTATCTTTGGGAAATGATTGTCAGTAATGTTATGTGAATGAAAATTGAATATATTATGCTCAAACATGCAAAATGGATGGTATGGTCCTTTAAAGTTATATATATATATATATATATATAGATAGATAGATAGATAGATAGATAGATAGATAGATAGATAGATAGATAGATAATAACCAAGATGATGATGTATGTTATGTTTGTTATTATTACTGACTATAGTGATGATGATGATGATGATGGTGATTATTATTATTATTATTATTATTATTATAGTAGTCGTAGTAGTAGTAGAGTAATATTTATGGAGTGATGCATCCTCCTCCTCCTCCGCCTCCTCCTCCTCATTGACTCGATCGATTCGCTCGGCGCTCGACTCTCTCACTGTACACCAAACTCGCTGTGCTCTGACCACTGCAACTTTTGCTGAGACTCCTCTCACTCCACAGACATGTGGCACAATAGCTGAAGTAAACCTGTCATTTTGGCTCATCATCTGAGCCTCCAACAACTCAGCACAGGCCGGATTTCTACCGCGGAGCGTCTCCTTCACCGCTTTCCTCTGACGGACTTTACCTTAGAAAAATCCAGGATATGAATTATGATAATTTTTCCCACTAATGAACTGGGCCAGTAATGCAGGAGACCGCAGCGACTCTCTCATCAGTGCTTCAAGATGGCAGATTTTTATTGAGTTTTGATCAGAAATCTCGCTTTATATTTTGCCATGAATAACAGTAATCCTTGCACCGATGGCCCCTGTATACGAAGGTAAGACCTTATGAAAATCTGCTGTTTTTCTTTCCAGTTATTGAGTCTACTGTATCAATTGTGATACGATCTAATTGCGGCTGATTCGGAGGAAAGAGAGGAGATGCGTTGCACCTTTTCCTATGTCTGACAAAATTACAGAGCAGATATTTACATTAGACTTATTCATCTTCGCATTAAAACCCGGCGGGTTTGTATTCGAGCTTTTCGTCACAGTTAAAGAAGAAATGCTCAGTCAGATTGTGGTGTCAGTCTGAGCTGCGTTCGTCAAAGCAGATCGGATACGAGCCTGCAAAGCCTTTTGCAGAAGATCTGAGAGTAATTAAACATGTGCCACATGTGTGCAGACAGCTGGAAATGTTCTGTTTGCGATCCTGATTGTTGAAATTTGACCATTTGCGAAGAAATGAAAGGAAGCAACGAAAGAAGGTCGGAGACCGATCGCCCGGTACTCGCTTCTTGTCTGTCTCTTTCTTTCATCACCAATTATTTCACTAAAAACATCAAAACTAGACATCAGACTTTAGACATTTTAGTGCCTTCAGTGCATTAATGCAAATATTTGTTTTTGTTCCAAAACCAAAGGCAAGCTTATAATGCTGCATATTCGCTATGCTGCAGCATTGTGTGTCTGTGACTAATCCAATTGTGAGGAAAGCTACAGCACGTTTCTCTGAATTATTTGCTGTTAATACACATTTTGTGTTCTTAGACATTCATTCTAACATGAACAACGTGTTTACGTCGCAATGTTGTTGCATGTGCGGTACAGGCAGGATACAAATCTAAAACAATGCAAACGGCCCATTAGTCCGGGAACGATCGGGTCCGTGAATGCTCCAGATACAAGTATACAAAATACAGTTGGGTTAAATAGTGCACAATCAATAACATAATAGCACTGAAAGAGTGCGATGTTGTTTTATAGTTTAAATTTTGATTTATTTAATTTAGCTGTATCATTCAGAAATAAGCTATAAAATGCTCCTTTGGTATCCAATGAATAGAAAAACCCATAACAGCTGTGAATTATAGAAACTAAGTTTACATGCTGATCTGTAGCTTAACGAAAGTGAAAGGTGGGATAAAACAAATGATCACCCTTTATATATGTTACCAATATTTATTTTTGAGCAGCCTCATGTTTATTATCTTCTTTACTCTATAGTCCCTCTGCTGGTGTTAAAAGGAACCCTTTCCCGTCCCAAATTCCCTTAATAAAAAGAACTATTGCTGAATATCCTATTCAAAAGATTCTATAGGAAGACCACAGGAAAACTTTGAGCCCTAACAGGAACATTGTAGCTGACCTGTCTGATCTGCTGTATCATGAAGCACAATAATTTTGCTGCAAACTCTTCACAAAGTACTATATGTTCCTATAGGAACATTGTGGCGATTCTCCATTGAAGTGTAGAGTCTTACTGTATATATTCTGAGATGCCAACATTTGAACATGAAAAGGAAAGTTGAAACGAGATTCTTATGCAAAAGGTAATTAGTGTAAATTACATTCCCCAGCTTTTTCCTTCTCTGTGGAGAGAGAGAGAGAGAGGAGAAGGGAAGAGAAAGGCGGCAGGGGGAATTAATTACCTTGCCTGTCGTCCTCAGTGTTGGAGAGGCTGTTATGTGGAGCAGTCATGGAAATGACCAAAGTCTCCGGTGGAAAATGGGTTTGGGGGCCCTTCTCATAGAATGAGACTGGCTATTATGGTGATTGCTCACCCTTGGCTACAGGGCAAAATAACTTAAAATCTATATTATTAACTACTTCCTCCTGTGGGTGATATGGATCTTGAGGATGAACAGTTATAACAAACTCATTCACACTGATAATCTTTCATTAGGAGTTTGGGTCAGTGGGGCTCTGCAGTTACTGTTTTATTTGATTAAACAGATTTCTTGCAACCTTGAAGAAACTGCGTCAGATAGAGGTCGGTGTGCTTTTGTGAATGTGTGTGTCCATGTTCCTGTTAGTTTTGTTTTTCTCTTCTTTTTTTATGCTTGCCTTTGGTCCTTCTTGGACCAGAAGAAGGCCATCAGGCGGGCCTGCTGGCAGCCAGGGCAGTGGTCTGATCACCCTGGGAGCCTGGTCTCATAACCCAAAGTGACATCTTGATGGATGTCTGATGAATGGAGCAGGTCCAGCAGCCCCCAGCTGTGGAAAAGCTAATATTCAGAGACAGCCAAACTCTGCAGCCTGACCGCCTGCCCTCTTCCCTGGAATTTGTGTATTTCTGTGCATTCGTGCGTGCACGTGCATATATCAGCACCTACATGTAGTCGTCTGCATGTGCATTGATTTATAAAGAGGGCAAGCCCGTGAGAGAATCAGCCAGCCTCAGAGGTTGGCACCAGGCAGGCGACTTAATTTGCAGATCTGTCTTTCACAGGTCAACCAGTGTTCCAGAGAGTATTCGTTCTGCACCCGCCTGGAAAAACAGACAGAGAATGACTCAGAGGCTGATGATGATGGTGGTGACAGGGACTGCAGCAGCATAAGCAGATTAATGCTTTATCCATCTACACGGCCATTATGTGTTAGTGTGACTTTGAATTGCATTGTGGGTTTCTCGCAGAGGGAATGCTGGATATGGGGAATACTCTGTGCCCTTGTTAAGGGGAAGTCGCTCCTCTGAGGACGGAGGGACAAAGGGGGAGAGACTCTCAGATACTACCCTCAGTTCTCACCCTCCTTTCCCTCCCTCCCTCCTCCCCTCATGCTTGTTTGGAGCTGGTTGATTGATATGTTCCTCATAGGCCAACGACCCAAGTTTAGAGTCCAAGGTTGGAGCTTTTTAAACTTGATTAGAATTGCAGGAAGGACCCTGGGGCCTTTGGAGGGGGGCCACACCTCATGGCAAAGACAGGGAAACTGAGGAAGGGTTCTTTTCCTGACTGTTATGACAAGCAGGGTGGTGTGTTTAGCTCTTCACTGTCTATGTTGGAGAGCAAAAGAGAAAGAGAGGAAAGAAAGCTAAATGCCAGTAAGAGATGGGTGATAGTTTAATAGCCTGCTGGAAAGAACAATCTCAGCTCTGTAAATCCTTGTAGGTGTCATTGTGAATGTTTATCTCTTGTTTTCACTTTCACTCAGCAGCATCACCTTATGACTTGTTTGGAAGGCGCTTTGTTGAGGAAAGGGTTATGAAAATGGATAAGCTGTCTTTACAAGAATCACTTTTGCATTATTCAAAGCTTCCTATCTGAAAAAAAGCAAAAACCAGCGTTCAGGGATTCTTTGCGGTATTGATTTGCTGAAGCATTTAGTGCAAGAAGCTGCGGCTTTTGGAGGAAGACAGAATGTGAGTTTTATGTGAGGTGAGATGTGTATGCGTGTGTGTGTGTGTGTGTGTGTGTAGCTCCTTGTTGAAGACGCAGCAATATGTTAGCAATCTGATGTGCTGAAATAGTTCACAGGTGTGATCTGAGGGTTTCGGAAAAAGATTGGGGGGGGGGGGGGGGNCATCCTGAATTGAAATGACAGGTTCGTGGAGGCCCAGCAATGAATTCAAGCACGATTGTAGTGGCTATTTCAACAGGCTTAACTCCTCAAATACTCTTTTCCGCAAATTTCAACCGAGTAAACCTGCCTCCAGTACTTCAGCACATCATTCTTCTAGCTCTTTGCTTGAAAGTATTTCATTTGAGATGCAAGAGGACTTTGCAATTCTCATTTTCTCCTCAGTCAGTAAGCCTCCTGTTTTAGTGCTTCTGCCATATGTTTCAGACCTCTCTCAGAGACATCTCTGAAAGCAGCACTCTGAGGTCCTTGAAGCGAGAGCCGCCATCAGTTGCTGACATTAGTTTTTATCGAAGGGGAAGAGGGAGCCTGGCTGGGATGGAGCCTCAACCCTGTCGACTGCTTACACAAGGCATTTCCGTGTTGGTTGTCATGCATGTGTGAAGGCCTTTTTTTTCCCCTCTGCACTGTTGTTTCACACTGAGTATGGTGCCAGCTTGTGTGGAACAGCTGCCTCTGGCTCTGTCTAACAGTTTATGGTTTGGAAACTAGTATAGCAGTCGTTTTAAAGGACCATACCAGTGATTTTTCATGTTTGAGCCCAATAAATAGAACCTGCACCCTCCTTACATTACTGCTAACCATTTCCCAAAACATACTACTGGAGCGTAAATATTAGAATTGTTTTTCCTATCTTCCAGACTGCCACCAAAAAAAAAAAAAAAAAAAAAAATCGACTTTAGGGACTTGAAACGTGCTTGAGATAAGTAATTCATCGCAGCAAACAAACCATCAATTAATTGTTTTTGTCGAAGTTATTTAATTTAATTGATCCAACACAGAGCTACATGGAAGAAAATGTATGTCTCCGCCAGGGAATATAGTCCCAGGAGAAGACGGCTTTTATTGAGAAATTAAAACCACCTTCAACATTCATGTGTAAGTGTTAGCAGGTGAAACATTGAATTTTAAGGTGTGTGTATCACCTGAGGATTTGATTTAGAAAGCTTATGGGATTTGGCAGTAACACATGTGGTAGTATTTATAGGGCTCAGACATAAAAAATCACAGGTATTGTGCTTTAAGAGGACTATTAAACATTTATATTTACCTAAAAGTCCAGCCGTAGTAAGCTCTGCAAGCTCTACGGTAACATCGTAACTCATCTGCTTCGCTGATGATGTGTAGTTTCCATTTAAAAATACGCTGCTGTCGGTCTGAGTACCTTATGACACATACGTTGCTTTGATCTGCTACAACCATAGAGGTTCAAACAAAGGTTCACATTTTACTGCTTCTTAACACAGCGCAGAGTGAATAAAGGCTTTTGTTAACATGGAGCTGTTAAGCAATAATTACACATGGATTCCTATAACATAAAGGGCACTTTATACGTGGAGGATGTGGAGCAATGCTTTATGTGAGAGTAGAGTATTGCACTGTGTGGTGTGAGCCTGATCTGCATTTCACTTCCATACTTTATATTGCAATCTCGAATAAACTGCCAATGACCCTTTTAGTTCCCACCCCCACNCCCCCACATCTATCTCTTATCTGTCTTTCCATCCTGGTCTGTTTGTTGATAAGCCGAGAGGCCATTGGCCAGTGCACATGGTGTCCATGTGACACAGCAGCGACAGCCTGATGGCCAGATTGGAAGCCTCATGTATGTGTGTGCATGTAATTGGAGTCTGGTTTGGAGGTCTGGCTACTGTAGCTTTTTTGTTCTCCTAATCATGACCCCCACCTAAAACCCTCTGCCCCCCCCATCACTCCCACCCTAAGCCTAGCTACCTCCTGCTCTGGCCCCGCAGTTTGTCTTATTGCCTTGTTCCATCACTAAGCCCCCCAAACCAAACCACCAGCCTGTTGTTGTGCACATTGTCCCTGCTCTTAATCCTATTGTTTCTGATAATGTCGCCCATACCAGCCTGTTTGACACGGCACTTTCTGGAAGAACGCACCCAATGCAGACTGGGTTGTATTCATCACTGCCTTGTTTAGCCTTTCAGCGTGATATGTCACCTTACACATGCATACATGCAGCTCGCAGAACAGTTGGACAAAGCGGCTAACATGGTGCAGAGACAGCAGATGATACAAGGCACTACACAGTTGGCGGGTTAAGGAAACTAATACACTCACAGCCACTTTATTTAAACAAAAGATCCTAACCATCTCTTCATATTATGCATAGCCTTTCAGAGTGAAAAATGGTTTGCGGTTTTTAATCAAGCCTTTCATATCCTCCATATATTTCTGCCTCTTTCAGGGGAAAGAGATGAGGTATGAGAGGGAGGATAAGAGAGGGAGGGGCTGTGTTTACAGATAGATATTGAAATGAGTAGAGAATTACACAGTAAAGGTAGGGAAACAAGGTTAGGGTCTGAGTGTTTCAGGTTATTCGTATTCATTGCTACATGATTCAGTCTCGTATTCAGTCTCATATTCATTGCCACAGACAGCATGGGCTCTACCTCACGCAGCCAGGCTACATAGACTAAGTACCACTGCCAGCCCCATCACCGCTCCTGGCTCCGGCCCCTCTCGGTCATGGAAGGGAAGTAGAGCGATGGGCGGCTGTTGGCGGCCCCTTCACAGATGGCTGCAGGTACAGTGCTACGCTTGGCTGATAACCAAAGGACTTCAAAGCTCAGACTAGAGCTCGAGCCCATTTCTGTCCGGAGCCAGGAGGCAAAAGGCACAGAGCACAGAAAGGAGACAGAAACAGACAAGCGCTGGAACAGCGGAAAGAGTCAACAGGCATGAAAATGAGCAGCTTTAGCCCTTTTCCTATCCTCCTTCTCTCATATGTTTGATCAAATACTCACAGTCTTTTTTCCGCTTCCTATTTAATTGTTTTTATCTCTTTGTCTTGACCATGCTGTTTGTTCCTCATTATTCTATTTCTGTGAAAGCAGTTGTGATGACACCCATGCAAGCCAAAAAAATGAAAATAAAATGTGGCAGTCAGTGATACAAATAGTCACTCCTCTCTCTCCAGTAATTTCCGTTATTCTTGAATTTGGTTCATATTGGGGGAATTCTCTCAGGAATACTTTATTTCAGCGGATGGCAACTTACACATCAAAAGCAGCAGGAGGTGAAAGTGATGAAATGTGCTGATAACAGCAGATCACACAGGCTGTAAAATTTAGTGCTATGAAAAGCAGTTAAATGGACTCTGGAACTATTTGCTCTTCATATGTGTAGAGGAAAATTATTTTTATTTTCTGCAGTTTATGGAAGGCTTCTGTTCTTTCAGCATCTCCTCAAGGCTGTAATTGCACCCAGCTTCACCACCATAGACTGAAAGCTGATTAGATTTTATGAGCTTTTAGGGATACTGTAGAGGGGGAAACATGATAAGACATCATTGATTCAATATGATGATCCGGTGGCTCCTCTAATACCACTCCAGTGCTGACTGGAGAGAAAGTTCTGAATCTTCTAACAGAAAGAAATCATTCCTCATGGCTAAATAGCTCAGCAGACAATTAATAGTATCAGTTGCTGCATATACAGATGATAATGATGAGTTCATGGCTGTGTGATCTTTCTCTTAAAAAAATTAGGTTCTTTAGTGTTGGTTTATTACCTCCACCAAGGAGTTTATAGTCTCATGTATGTTGATGTTTGATGTCAATTTTGACTTGACTCAGAGAAGACCCATTAAATTTTAGTGCTAATCAGGATCCATAGGTGGATTTAAGAATTTAAAAAAACATTTCTTAACATTCCTAGATAAGTTGGTTTTTCAATATTTTTGTAAATTTCTTCAAAAAGTAAGACATTCTTAATAAAAAAAAAAAAAAATCGGGCATGTTTCTCCCATGATTATGACAAATAAAGCAATTAAATCCAAATACTATTATCGTCATTTCGTTCTCTTTAAACCAGCCAGTATATTATTAGAGCAAGACAAATTTTGTCTAGGCTTGTTCAGCCTTGGCAGAGGTACTTTATGTTTTATAGTTTTTAATTTTTTTTAAAAAAACTCAGCCGACCTATCTTTATTTTAGCAGGTAAATTTGTGCTGTTTAGTTGGTTCTCGACAATATTTGTGCTTACACAATAAAAAACTTCTCACTATTGAAACATGACTTATTGTGATAAAAAATTTAAATGTGCAGTGAATGGCAAACAGCAGCAGAAATAACAGTTCATATTTTTGGCCTCCATAAAAAGCAGGTCAGACACCTTTTAGAGCTACTCTTCACTTCAAAGCCTGAGGCACATCAGAGCCAAGCAGCGGCTCTGCCTGGCAGCCTTTTGAACGGACCCTTCCATTCAGCCTGAGAGACGAGGAGCGAGAGGCAGAGCGGCAGAAAGAGAGAGAGAGAGAGAGAGAGAGAGAGAGAGAGAGAGAGAGAGATAGGGAATGACAGAGAGAAAATGAAAGGCAGAAACTGAGGGAGGGAAGTATTAGAGTGGGGTGGAGAGATGAATACCCTCTTCTGGGGCCCATGGGCCTCAGGGACACTGCCAGAGGTCAGGGGGTGTTGTTGGTGGCTGGGGAGGGGAGCCATCGGTCTAAGAGGGATTTGGGTGGTAGCGTTGGTGGCGGTCGCAGGAGGTTGCAGATCTCCCCCCTTGTCTCCTTTAACCTGTCTCCTTCTTATTTGTGGGATCAATGCTCTCATCAGGCGCCCCTCTCCTCAGCTCTCCTGACAGAGCCCAGCAGCTGCAAACACACAAACACACATACTTCCATCACTTTTACGGAAGCTGGCCCGGAAAAAGGCCAAAAGCTGGCCTTTAGCTATGAGGACCTGTTCTTCTCCCTCCAATGCTCCCGAGCGTCCAGGCCAGGCTGGTTGGGTTTACTTCATTAGGCCTCTGAGAGACAGAGACAGTGTGTGAGTTAGAATTCTGCATTCATACCTGTGAAATGTGAGGACAAGCGTGGTGGCATTAAATGGCATTCGTCTCAGTAACATGGACTTTATTCACTTCCTTACAACATTTTATAGCTTGGACCAAATAGGTGCTAATGTGCTAACAGGCTACTAGCATTTCTCTGCTTTTTTTTTTTTTTTTTTTTTTAATATGGAATAGCATTGTGTTACTGTATTTTACCAACATATCTTTTCCATCCATTAAAAACACTCCAACCGTCACAGCTACGACCAAACTGGGAGTCTGGATTCAAATATTCAGAATGAAGAATCAACATCTCAGATCACAGAAACAGACCCAACTGGCAAATTTTATGAATTGGATCTTGTTTCATATAATTTATTAAACATACTCTGTTTGTTCTGTGTTTAATTTTATAACTGGCAATTCTTATTCTTTTGTTTTTTCTCAGGGTTTTCTTTTCATGCAAGCCAACACAAATGTGGCAGACTTTATTTCCTGTACATGGCTGCTCGCTCTGTGGGTGTTAAGATGCTGGTCAGAATAGCCATCCCAGTCTGGTTTCGGCTGCTATTTATGACCGTGAGGACATTGTAAATATAATCATCTAAAGCCATGATTTTCATGCTGAATCAGACACAGAGGGCAGAGTTGGTTAGCCATATTTATTACCTTAGCTCTGTGGCCAGGAGGAGTCAATAGCCATGTTTATGACATGCTGTCAGCTGGATTAAGGACACATATGCCTTGCTAAATTGGAATGTGCACACGTGTTCATGATATGTGCTATAATCTTCAAAACGCTTTTGGACTATATGCACCTCCTTAGTTTATGAAAGAAAAGAGAGAGAGAGAGAGAGAGAGAGAGAGAGAGAATGAGACACTTTTATGCAGTGCTTCAGAAGAAAGAGATTAAGAGTTTAAAATAATTGAATAGGTATGCATGTAGATGAGTCACCTGAATAGGTATGCATGTAGATGAGTCACCTGCAGGAGAAAATGAAGGCAGGAGTGCATGTTGAGGCATTTTAGAGGGAGTGAAGGAGAGAAAATGCCTGTAGTCCAAATGAGTCTGATCTGTGGCCTTAATAGGCTCTGAGCAGCAGCTTCACACACCCTGCTGAAATACCACACACACTTGTTGCCTGGGGAGGCGAGGCGTGCACCATCCCCAGCTTGTATTGGATAGCTGAGATGTTAGCTGAGTATTGGGGAGACGGGAACAGAAGGCTAAGCATATGTGGGGACTATAAAATGTGTGTGCTGTGGTGTGTGTGATGTGTAGAAGTTACGTGTTAGTTCAAACACACCGACTGGCCGAGATGTCATCCACACCCACTCGCTGTCGTCCCTGTTTCCAGCTACACCTTCCAATGCATTGAGAGCCTTTGACGTTTTTAACCTGGTATGTTAAAGGACGATACTACCTATTTTCCATGTTTGAACCTAATATATTCAGTTTTCATACACGTAAGGTTACTGATAATCATTTCCTAAAGCATACTACTGGAACAGTGAATTAAAAAATGTTTTTCCTACCTTCCAGACCTCCATTGGTTTCAGTTCATTCTGGTACATTATTAGTCAACTTGTTGATACTTGAAACATTGTTGGGATAGGTAATCCATCATCATGAACAAGACGTATATTCATGTTTTTTTCTTTGAAGTTTCATAATTTTAGCGTTTAAGTGCAATAAAAAGCATGGAGTGAATGTATGCCTCCACCAGGGAATATAGTCCCAAAAGAAGACCTGTGTTTATGGAAAAATTTAAAGGACCGTGACTTCATAAGGCTGCATAACTATTAGCAGGCGAAACATGGATTTTTAAGGTGGGTGTATCACTTGAATATTTGAGTTTGAAAGATTAAGAGATTTTGCAATATATCAGGAAAGCTGAAATATGATTTTATCCTTTGGGAAATGATTGTCAGTAACCTTACATGTATGAAAATTGAATATATTAGGCTCAAACATTCAAAATAGATGGTATGGTCCTTTAAAGCACATAAAAAAAAAATATTCCTCTCTTTTCTTAGAGACTCTTAAGCGATCTGTTTGAATATGGCTGGGTTTTGGAAATTCAGGAAGTGGTGGCCCTGATTATCTGTGATTGGTGCTTGAGTACCTGTCAGGTTGGACTGGTTCCTCCGTTGTCGGGGTTCATCGCTGGGTTTGGAAGGGGTGGAGCATCTGATTAGTCCCTACGGGAATGTGTGTGTGTGTTGTGTGTGTTTTGGGGTGGCGGTTCTGTGCAAACAGTTGCTATATACCCACGATGTACTAGTTTGACAAATATTTGGGAATTCTGTAAAATCACACACACATTTGGAAATACATACATTCCCTGTGGAGCTTAAAAATGCACGTGTGCGTGAATACACACTTACAAAGGGACATTTGCTCACACATACACACATACAGTAGTTGTGCATCGTTGAATATGGCTGTGTTTTGAAATTCACTTCCTGAATTTCCCTGCTTATCTTTGGTGCCTGAGTGCCTGGTCAGGTTGGACTGGTTCCTCCGTTGTCGGGGTTCATCGCTGGGTTTGGAAGGGGTGGGGCATCTCATTAGTCCCTGTGGGAATGTGTGTGTATATTGTGTGTGTTTTAGGGTAGTGGTTTTACTACATACTGTACCATGCTATATACTGTAGTTTTGACAAATATCTGGGAAGTCTGTAAAGTCACACACACATTTGGAAACACATACATTCCCTGTGGAGCTTAAAAATGCATGCATGAATACACACCTACAAAGGGACATTTGCTCACACGTACTGCACACATACTTGTGTGTTGGCATTTCTTACGCATCCTTATGGAGGTGAGTGTATCTGGGCATTATTCCAACAGTCTGGATATGAACAGCAGTTTTCACCCCTGAGTTCAAGAACACACCCAAAGCCAAGGCTTAATAGTCTTCCGTGGGACAGGGAGGGCGGCAGGGTGGGGTGATGATGCCATCTCTTCAAAACACTCTCCAGGGCTGTGCTGACATCTCTCCTCAGTCTGTCTCTGTTCTTTTCTACCTCTTTATGTCACTTTACACAGTCAACATCTGTAGTCCCCACAAAAATCACCTGTGTCTAGAAGTCAAAGCTCTGTATATTTAGACGATTTGGAAATAATCACATTAGCTACAGTTCAGAACTTTGCAAACTGAATGGATGATACATATTGAAAGGCATCACAAAAAATAAAAATTGTAGGATTTAAAAAAAAAAAATTTCAGCATTTTAAAAAATTAATTCAGTTGTTTTCTGTCTTTCTCAAATGATTGTTTTTTTTTCTGAGACTATAATTTTATTTGCATGGCTGCAAATTTGGATCCCTTGGAAATAAAATTAAGAGCTCCATCTGTGAAAGGTTCCTTTACAAATCTGATTCTGCTCTGGGCCCTTTGTGAGAAAACATTCTAGTGAATAGTGATTAAACTGTTGAAATGACTGGAACCCTGCTCTTCGTGTGTTCAGGTGTGCGTGTGTCCCTGCGTGAATGCATCCTCTTTGATTGTGTGTTTGCATATCTTTGGCTTTTGATTTAGTGAAGCACTAAGTATCATGTCAGAACCTGCAGGAGGAACAAAACAAGACTGTTGGACACATTTTACACATCCACGTGTCCTCCCCCATTGTGTTCTATCTGGGGTTGCTATGGCTTCCCTACAGTACATAAGTTTATCTCATTACAGTACATTGTGTCCAGCTGTCATTGTTGATCCGAGTGACATAAGAGGAAGTGTGGTGAAGCGGGGCGTTTTCTCGCTGTGTGTACGTGATAAGTGTTGTGGAGAATGGCTTCTTATCAGGTGTGTCCCTGCATGGCCCTGCACTGTTTGCAACTGTAGTCAAAGCAGCGCAGCTTGATGTGTACGGCGGTTGTCAATGGTAGTGCAGTCAAGCCTTGAGTAACAGGTGCTGCTGGTTTATGGTTGGGCGTGTTTTCATCCCCCTCCTTCTCATTTTATGTTACCACACGCAGGACGGGCACAGAATGTATAGCTTCTTCTTTTCCAATCACAGTCAGCTGTTCACTCTTGCTTCAACAGCATTTTTCTTTCTTTCTTTCTTTCTTTCTTTCTTTCTTTCTTTCTTTCTTTCTGTTGGGAGGAAGTAGGGTGCTGCGCTCCATGCGCTCGCTACACTCGTGATTTGATTAATAAGAAATCAAACTCAAATGGACCCACTCTGCCACCCGCNCTCCCTCCCTCCCTCCTCTCCTGCTCCTCTCCTCCACCCTGTCTCTTGGTTCAGCGCCTGGTTAGGCTGACCTGGCAGTATAAACAAGGAAAATGTTTTTCTCACTCCAGCCGTTTTTATGAGCACACTTAGAATGTGAATAGCACGCTGCTTATCAACTCCAGGCCTTTCAGCTTTACTTTAGATTACGCTGAGCTAACTTCCAACTACACACGCCATAAAGCTCAGGTGGTAAAGTAAAAGACTTGGTCTGACTGTGATCCGTGTCTGTGCTCCCGTGTGCACCTGCACGGTGACGTGATTGCTTGTATATGTACATGTGTTTGTGCATAAATGCATGCGCCTGTGAATAAGTGCTGACCGAACACGTTATCTCACAGCTCACACAACATGCTGTATCTTTGGCTGTTTGCTTCCAGGGAGGTGAGGGAGGTGGGGGTGGCACATTTACAGCATGCATGTTGCTGATTTATGGGCTGAGAAGCCCTGCGTATATCTGCCACACAGCACTCATATTTGGCTTTTAGGCTGTCCATATGCTAGATGGATATTTGTCCTCTTTTATATTTGTAGGAGAGCTGAGAGAAGTAGCGAGGCTGATGATGAGACTATCCTATTGACTATCCTATGAGATGAGACTATCCTATTGACTATCCTATGAGATGAGACTATCCTATTGACTATCCTATGAGATGAGACTATCTTATTGACTATCCTGTCCGCTAAAAAGCAGACAGGATAGTCAGTAGTTGCTGTGGGTGATGTGAGAGCTGGAGAGAGAGAGAGAGAAAGATGGAGCGAGACAATGCCATGACAGGCTCCAGCACCCCCACTAAGGGCGGAACTCAGGCAGGCAGGAGCACATGGCTAGGATACTCTGTGTGGACAATATGTTCTTTGTTAGTGGTACATTTATTGTTAGGTTTAATCCTGAAATCCCCCCCCCCCCCCNCCCCCCCCCCCCCAACATGGTTTTCACCAGTGGGTTTGCTGACCATGATGCCCTTGTACACATAACATCAGTGCAAAAATAAACAAGTGAGCATGTAAGCACCAGGGTGTTCAGAAAAGGGTGCAGGAAGCAATGTCCCCAACACATGAACATGAAAAACGCTGGGAGACAGAAGTCACTTCATTAGCCAGTGATTAGCCATATCTTCAGTCTCACAGATTCTGCAGAAACTGGGATGTCAGGGCTGGGAAATGCAGAGGGCCATCAGTGCTGGTAGTCATTACGCTTCGGAAAATAGTCCAAATGTATGCAAGCCAGCCTACCATAGTTACCTTGTGACTGCAGGACCTGGTCTATGTTCTGATACTGGGGTCTCTGTTTCGTACGTATCCATTCAGCCCTGAACATAGACCAGGCCCTCTTTGCATATTGACTGACAGAATATATTAAACATCATTAGGCTGATTTCATACACAAGCAATAATCAGTTCCCATCAGTTGTCATTTTTGTCACCACCATTGATAGCGTGAGAATATTAAATTTGTTTATCTCAACCCTAAGTTATAAACATGGTAAATTATGATTGTATAAACCTCAATATTTTGGGCAACAGGCATTGATAAATTGAATAATATCCACATTTTGCATTAAAACTGCATTTGCAATTACAAAAGCACTGCCTGGCTCCTTCATCAGTATTCCCATTCGTGCCGTCAGCATAGTATAAATGACGAGTTTAATAAAAGTGAGTCAACAGAAACAGGTCACAGGGGAGAATGTGAGGGCCACTAAATGCCCCTCTTTCCACCTTCTCCTCTCCCTCCCTCCCTCCCTCTCAGTCTGTCTCATACCCTTGTATGGCATGCAGAATGGTTCTGATCCTCCCAAAAAGAAGATTAACAAACCCCTGACAGAGACGTAATCTCTGAAAACATTGACTATTACCGTTTCAACATGCTGCCTCTAAACAGTGGAAAATGCTTCTCTGGTACGCTTAATTGCAGCATGTGGGCCACGCGGTGTTCCTTTAGGTATGCTAAATGGAAAGCCTTGGCTGCTGAAGGCATTCCGACATTGTAAATGTACAACAATGGACCTTTAGTGTGTTGCGCTCGGCGTAGAGTTCAGAAATTCAAATAAACTTCGACAGGGCATTTTGAGGGGGAATGCCTTTGCATTGTGTTGTATAGATGGGCACTATAGAAGGTTTTGTTAATCAAAAATCCAGATCATAAATATGTTAGAACTTCATTTGGAGTGAGGAGTGATTCATGAGTGCTGGAGTTGCTTTCCCAGTGAAATATAATTGGTCACATTGTTGTTGTTGCCTGTGTATGCTGTCATGAGATAACATTCCAGCCATTTGACCTCTTACTGTTGGTTCATTTAATTACTTATCTGTGTTCCACAGCGCTGTAAACAGACTTACTGTTTATACAGCTCTTACTTTTATGGCAGAACTCACTGTACAGAATTCCTTTACTGACTGAAGGCAAAATTAGAGTTCCCTATTCATGTCTAAACAACAGACATTTTTGTCAGCTATATTTCTATACACAAATCCCTCTTGGTTTAAAAGAACATGAGTGGGCTTCAGCTCATTGCGCCATTTGCTTTATGTCAAGTGAACTCTTTGACCGCGGTGTTGTAACTGACGAAGAGTCAATGAGTGACTACGATCAGGGTTGAGGAGGAATTCATATGATGCTAATGCAAAGAGCAGCTCATCCCAAACCGGCCTTGTAAAACTGCAGAGCTATCCATAATCACGCTGGCAGATATGTTACACTGGAATTTTCCATGCGAGGAACAGGCCAGCTCTCCGTCCGTCCATCCATCTTTCTGTGCATCAGTCTGGCTGTGATTATCCTGTCAGGCTTTCAGTCGGACGCTGTCGACGCTGCCCTGTGACGCAAGCCATCATTCAAATTATTTTTAGCGTAAAGTACAGGCACAGGAATTGGTAATCCCAGGAGTGACATCTGGCCTTCAGAGCTTATGTGATTAGCAGAGCCTTGCCCCTAATAGCCTAGCGGACGTTCTTCATTACCTCCCAGGATTAACCATACCTACTAGATTGGACATGAAGTGACTATTTGTAAGCACATAAGGCATATATGTACAGTACTACATCTTAATGGCTGTCCAGATATCATGGTTGAGGCTTAACTTAGTACTGTACTGAAAAAAAAATGGTACTTTGAATTTACTTCATTTTTATTAGTCAAGTGGTTGCACGAAATAAATTTATTTAGATTCATCTATATATTTTTAAGTTGACTGTCTTTAATATTTATAAGTAATTTCAGTGAAATTAAATTTGTAGTTTTAGCTAAAACAAATTGAGTACATTTCACTTAAATTTCCTTAGTCATTCCAAACAGACCTGAGTAAACTTAAACACGTTTAGTTAGTTTGGCTCAGTATTTTTGAGTAAATATAGTTCAATCCAGTATAAATATTAAGTGTTTTTTTAACCTTTGTTTTATTCAGGGGTTTGCTGAGCATTAAATGCTCTTTTACAGGAACGCCCTGCTCACAGACTCACATCATTCTCACCTGGTACCCAGGTAACCACAGACTCCACCTCTCATTCACTTTCCAACCCAGATTTCTGCTGCCAGGCCAAGGATTGAACTGGTGACCTGTGGGTCACAGGCTCGCTTCTCTAACCTTTAGGCCACCACTGCCCATGTAAGACAGTTCCATATGTATATGCATGGAAAAACTGATGTTGACCCCTTTAGATGTTCCATATAAAAATTTTGCCTTATTTTGCTGATTTCAACATGTTATTTTGCTCAATATTTTTGATTAATTGGAATTAATAGAGGTGATAATGGAGCTGTGACAATTTTTTCTAGTTTCTTTTAATTAAATAAAATTAGAATGTTTGAAGCACTGGGAGATATATTTCCAGCTAATCAAAAATATTGAGCAGAACAAAATAACATGTTGAAATCAGTTAAATAAGGCTAAATTTTTATATGTAACATCTAAAAGGGGTCAACTTCATTTTTTTCAATGTACAGGAAGCACGGAAACCACATCTATGAGCCCTCTAATGTGCACTCTAAATCCTATCCTGCAGAATTAGGGCTATGTCCAGATGACCGTGGAGATAAGAGAAAGTCCAAGCAAAGCCAGAGGAGAGATGGGGAGGGAGAGAGAAAGACAGAAAAAGAGAGAGAGGGTGAGATGTAAGGAGAGTTAANTAAAAAAAAAAAAAACAACAAATGAAGCAAAGTACATGGAAGGCTGCCAGCTTCCTACTGAATTAATCATCATCACCACTCAACGGGCTAATAATGACAAAGTGACCAGGCGTGTCCTCTCCTCACTGCTTTCTGTCCACAGAATAGAGCCCACAATTATGGAAGTCCTCCAATCTAAGAAGAAAATGGTCCTCTAATTATCTTTGAACAGAACAAAACTTGTCTCTTCAGGATTCCCAGCTTTTAAGACGTCTATTAAATGCACACAAGCAGCAATTTTTGTCGCAGCAAACAGTGTCTAAGTTTAAGGACTGTTTGCAAGCATAGGTTTTGTTAGTGTGTGTGTGTGTGTGTGTGTGCGCAGTTGCTCAAACATCCTTTCAATCATGCAGGAGTTGATCAACAGCAAGGTCTAATTGTGTGTGTGTGGGTGTTTGTATGACCAGGTGGAAGCTCTTAGTTTGTTAGTAGTAAACTAATTTTGGGCTTACTGGAAAGGCTTTAAATGTAGCATTACTGCACTTCTCATGTAATCTTCCTTGTGCTATAGTAATCATCGCATTGCTACAAACAAGCCCTTTTGAGAGAGAGAGAGAGAGATAAAGAAAGGGACTATTTTTGGGCAGTTGTTTGCTTGGAGAAGCTTTGCTTATTCTGAGGCAGCTTGTTCCCAGGAGCCTCACTGCAGTTTTGCTTTTGTTTTGTTGTCTTCAGGTTTGGTGGTAGAGACAGAGTTCAATGCCNCCCCCCCTCTCTTTTCCCATAGTTAGTTAAATGAAATATCTTCCACTGCCTTCCCAAAAGTGAGCATTGTGCATCAGTAAATGCTGGGGCTGGGGTGTGTAGTTGGGAAGGAAATTGCAATCATTCCTTGAGACTCGCAGAACATTTTGTAAGCCCATTTTTGTACTATTTTGTGTTGCTCTTCTGTCTCTGTGAAGCGTCCCAGGAAAAGATATTCTTTTAGCATTCATTCAGCCTGTTTACATTGATGCAGATGGAACAGTGGGGAAATGGCATTTCCTCTGCATGCATCCGTGGATAATAAGCACATAATCTTAAACTGTGCTAAAGATTATAGTCATATTTTGTCATATAACAATAATTGAGAAATAATAATATATTGTAATTGTTAAAAAAAAAAAAAACAATTACTTTCCCCATAGTTTTACAAAAAAAAAAGCAAAAAAGGATATGGGTACTTGAAACAAATTTAAAGAATCATGTATAAGCCCAATAAATACTACACATTAATATGTTACTGGCAATAATTTTTCAAACCAAAAGCATATTTTGTAACTTTTCAAAATTAAATACTGAGGTGATACACCCATCTTAAAATCCAATGTTTCACCGGCTAACATATGTCTGAATGTAGAACGCATTGTCTTTTTTAATTTCCTGGTAAAAGCAGTCTTCTCCTATATTCCCCGGCGGAGACATGTATTTTCTGTGTTGGACCAGATAAATTAAGTAACTTCGACAAAAAAAAAATACTAACAGCATGTTCTTCGCTGTGATGGATTCCTCTCTTGAGCATGTTTCAAGTCTGTAAAAGTTGAAAATCTAAAATGTACCACTCCAGTAGCATGTTTTGGAAATTAATTGCCAGTTATCTAATATTTATGTGGGTTGTATTTATTGGGCTCATACATGCAAAAATCACCGGTATTCTCCTTTAATCCTAAAGCAACTAATGCTTCGTGACATTTTGAAGTTTAGTTAATGCTTGTTCCTTTCCTATTAAGTTACAGCATTCGAGAAGTTTCAATGCTGACACATCAGTGTATACGCTTGGTGTTTTAATGTCCTGCCCTGACCCAAGCTGTCTTTATTTAAAGCTTGTAGCTACCACTCGTGTTTCAGACACTCTCAAATTCCTAACCTCTCACTTTCATTCCCTTCATGTCCCCTCTGCTCCTCCCCTCTGTTCCCCTCTTGTCACAGGTATGGCCTCGCAAGTGCAAGTCTTCTCCCCTCACACTCTCCAGTCAAGTGCCTTCTTTAGCGTGAAGAAACTGAAGGTGGAGCAGAGTTGTAACTGGGATATGACAGGGTACGGCACGCACAGCAAAGTCTACAGCCACAACAGCAGCAAGAACGTGTTGGCCACAGGCGGCCCCCTCGGTATCAACGGCTCCCTGCAGGTAGCCAGCTCCACCCTGCCCTACGAGCAGGCGCTCATCTTCCCAGCCAGCGCAGGCCGCATTGTGGTCGCCTCCGCCAGCAGCACTTCGGGGGCCGTGGGGTCTCTGCTGGGCAGTGGGGGTGGAGGCAGCAGCAGCAACAGCAGTGGAGGTGGAGGCGGCGGCGGCGGCGGGGTTGGTGTTCACAACCTGACACGCCGCAGCACAGTCAGTCTCCTAGACACCTACCAGCGATGTGGGCTTAAACGCAAGAGTGAGGAGCTTGACAACAACAGCAGCGTGCAGATCATCGAGGAGCACGGCCCACCCATGATTCAGAACGGAGCAGCCAGTGGGGCCACGGTGGCCACCGCGGCCACCGCCACCTCCACGTCAACTTCCAAGAACAGTGGCTCCAACAGCGAGGGGGACTACCAGCTGGTGCAGCATGAGGTGCTCTGCTCCATGACCAACACCTATGAAGTGCTGGAATTTTTGGGACGAGGAACCTTTGGACAGGTGGTGAAGTGCTGGAAGAGGGGCACCAATGAGATTGTGGCGATCAAGATCCTAAAAAACCACCCATCATATGCACGGCAGGGTCAGATCGAGGTCAGCATCCTGGCACGTCTCAGCACAGAGAGTGCAGATGACTACAACTTTGTGAGGGCCTACGAGTGCTTCCAGCACAAGAACCACACGTGCCTGGTGTTTGAGATGCTGGAGCAGAACCTGTACGACTTCCTCAAGCAGAACAAGTTCAGCCCTCTGCCGCTCAAATACATCCGACCCGTGCTTCAGCAGGTGGCCACCGCCCTGATGAAACTGAAGAGCCTGGGACTGATCCACGCTGACCTGAAGCCAGAGAACATCATGCTGGTGGACCCGTCTCGACAGCCCTACAGGGTCAAAGTCATCGACTTCGGCTCAGCCAGCCACGTCTCCAAGGCAGTCTGCTCCACTTATCTCCAGTCCAGATACTACAGGTAAGAGCACAAAGGGATTATTTTAAAAAGAATACACAATCAGTCGGATGTTTTATGCAACGTTGCAGATGCAATGATGAAAAGAGATAGGTCAGAACAGGTAGATACGATCTGCTTCATTTTGCTGCTGATCGTTGTATTTAGAATGATCAATGTTCTTACTGCATCCTGTTTGATTTATTCCTGCTTTTATAGGAGTGTTTTCATAGTTGAGCTGATTATTTGGCTTAATGCTCAGAGCTGCTGCTGAAGCCTTCTCTCTCTCTCTCTCTCTCTCTCTCTCTCTCTNCCCCCCCCTCCCTCGGTTAACCCCTTCCCAATGTGGGATCGGGCAGTAAAACTCCAATGCTGGCTGAGAAGCAGCTGTTTTTTGTGTTCATTGAGACAAAACGAGCACGTTCAGTGTTACTTTGAAGATTACAGACAGCTCGTTTAGTTGTTCCGTAACCTGTTAGAGCTGCAATAATGCTGTGATACATGAGAAATATTTGAAGCATATTTTAGTGTCATTGAGAGGTTCAGGCGAAGAAATGAGTTTCTTTTTCCCCTGTTTTTCAATGGAGGGGTTTGAAAAGAACTTCTGAGAAACATCCCCATTGATTAAGGGGGCTAATCATGTGGGGTGGCAGGCTGTTCACAGGCATCTATCCACCCCTGTGCTCCTCAGGCCCCTGGACCCTCAGCCCCCTCAGCCTCCCATGGCCATGACTGGCTCCCATTTCCCCCCGAGATAGAGATGAGGGGTCAGCCTGAGTTCTCCTGTAATATGTCCCTGTAATCCACACCAGTGGGCCCTGCATTAGAACCAGATGACTCTCTGGGAAGGCCTTTCTTCTCCCAGGACTTCTTAAACAGTCTTTTTCGCCCGTAGCAAACAGTGTGTTTAGGTTTCAGCACAGGCAGCATTGGGGAACTGTGTGAGGAATCAAACACTGTTCAAGTCCACACAGAGAGAAGCTTTGTTAGGGGCTCGGGCCTGCTGCCGGGGCGGGGGCTGACTGAAGAACAGGTGTGCGAGCCATGGTACCGCACACACACACACACACACACACACACAGAGACACACACACACAGCACCAGGTGTTGGCTCTGCAACCTTGTAAAGTGCAAATTGTGTTGACAGGAGTTTGTATTCCCCATTTAGTGGATTCTGTTGAGAGAAAAATGTGGTTTTGTTATCTTTACAGTTTATCTTTGTCTTCACTGAGGATCATTGTTTCCTGTAACCCTGCAGGAAGTTAAAAGAGGGCAGGCGGCAAGACTTGATGATCCTAATGAGTCTTCATCGAGTCTGACAGAGCCCTTACTTCTTTATAGGCTTTAGCATTGATGTAATGCGTATGCACACATTTACCCACTCTCTTCCTAAACCCGTAAAGATCCATATACGGGAATTGGATGTGGACATATCAACAGGCAGTGCAGTTGTGTCTTATCAGCTTAAGTAGCTCATCCTGAAGTAAACACCACTAGTGGCCTGTGTTATTACTGCTCCTGGGCTGTAGGTCAACAAGCAGGCCATAAAACGTTCCTGTTTGTTTTTTGGGGGGAGTGAAGGGTGGAGGAGTGTGGAGATCATCCCTTCATTTCCTCTTGGCGGCAGAGGAGGAGAGAAAAATGCTGACATTGACCAGAGGATTGCCCACTGGCCACCAAAAACTAGACCAGCCAGGGTGAGACTTGGTGACCCCAATCTGTGGCAGTGGGAGTATGTGTGTGTGTGTGTGTGTGTGTGAGATGAATGCCTTTATTGCATATGTACAGGTTATGTTTGTGTAACACCGGAGCAGGAATGTGCAGGTTGTCAAGCTGTCACAAACTGCAGTTCTTTATGAGGATTGATGAGCAGTATGGGTGTCTTAAGGCCCATACCGGTGATTTTGCATGTTTGAGTCCAATATATAATCCACATATACCTTACATCATGACAGCCATTTTCCAGAATATATTACTGGAGCAGTAAATATTGGAATTGTTTTTCCTTCAGTTCAGTCCACTATTAAAATCAACTTGTAGAGACTTGAAACGTGCTTGAGTTAAGAAATCCATCACAGCGAACATGATGTCGATTACGTTTTTTTTTTTTTTTTTTTTTTGTCGAAGTAACTTTATTTAACCACTCAAACACAGAGCTGCATGGAAGAAAATGTATGTCTCCGCCAGGGATTTTAGTGCCAGGGGAAGACGGCTTTAACTGACAACTCAAAAATGATCATCCCTTCTACATTAAAACATTGAATTTTACATGTGCATCATTTGAACATTTGATTTTGAAAGATTAGGTGATTTGGCAGAATAACAGGAAAATCCACATACGGACAACGAATCTTGCTACAGGTTGGGTTCATGATGAGGTCAAAAACTTAAATGAGAAGATCAAGCCATTTTTGATGATTTGAGATGAGTATTTTAACTGACACGATGAGGAATTATGCGCTAAGATGTCTGTTTCCCTGCATTTCTTGTGAAGCATTCCCACTTCAAAACACTGGAATCTACAGGAAGAGTCATCACAGATGTAACATCTACAAAGCTATTATTACTTGCTTTTAGTTTACATCCATTCCGTGAGAATTTGATACCCCACACACAGCTGTTTGCATTCAGTTTGCCATAGATAGCACATGTTGTTGATGTTGTATGTGCTGTAAGAGCTTTGCAAATGAGTTATGGATTTTCCACAAGGTTGACTCATGCAAATAAAACGCCAGTATTCAAGGTAAGCAAGAGATGTGCCATTTGCAAGAGCAGCTCTTGGGGTGCGTGGAGTCTCAGCGATGTTTGCTTTGGCGCCTAGCAAATACGTGTAGCTTAACTCATCTGTCCTTGTCAGCAAAGCCCATCTATAGATTGCCTGACTCTGTACTGATACAAGCAGTTTCATGTCAGTATGAGAACGTATTATTACCAAAACCTCTCTCTGGTCCTTTCTTTAATGAAGCTTTGTCCTGATTACACCAACAAGTGACCTAACCCTGATCCTCCGCCTCTTCCTTCTTCTTTTATCCTAACCCCCCCCNTCTCTCCTTCCCGGCCTCTCTTCTCCCCTCTCGCCTATAGCTAATGATGTAACAGGTAAGCTGGCTAGTGAAGCTGACGCTGTGCCAGATAAAAGGATTATTGTGTTGTCCCAGTTGGGCTTGTTTGTCCTATTTATCTCATCAGGTGAAGGCCTTGAGATGGATGGAATGCAGATAGACATTATTTAAGTTTAGCGGTTTCTGTAAAGTTTCCTGAGGCAGTGCAGCTGGCAGAAGTCGGCTTTGTGGTGGTTGCAGAGAGGGAAGAAAAACACGTAGAGGCAGGGATGTATGGAGAATAACACGTTCTCTGACCCTAACTGTCTCCTTGTCTGTTTAAAGTAGTCATCATCTAAAGATGGAATTTCAGTGTCTCCAAAGGCTCGCTCTATTTCCATCTTTCTTTTGCTTTCTGTGTATGAGTCTGTCGATTAGAGGTCTGCGCTAAAAACCAGAAACCAGAGACCAGTTACAAAGTAAAACTTTTGGACTCTAACTAACTGAGCCACATAGGTGTTTTTACACCTACATGATTTGATCTGAATTCAGTCAAACAAGGGTTTGCTTTTCCTATGGTATGGTTCTTTTGAGGCAGGACTGAGGACAGCAGTTGCAGACCTTAACATCCACACTGAGCCGGTTTTAAAGAGATGGTCTCATTCTGGCTCTAAACAAACTCCGCAGCTGTTAGGATGAAGATTCTCAGTCATCCAGGCGGTAGATAAGTTGTAGAAAACTCAGTCAGGTCAACTGGATTCAATTTTTTTCATTCTGAAACGTTTCACCATCCATCCAAATGGCTTTGTCAGTCAGAAATGAAAAATCCGTCAGTCAGAAATGTTTCATTTCTGACTGACGAAGCCATTTGGATGGATGGTGAAACGTTTCAGAATGAAAAAAATTGAATCCAGTTGACCTGACTGAGTTTTCTACAACTCTGCAGCTGTTTGTGATCTGAACATGATTCATGCTAGTTCTAAACCAACTACAGAGCAATCTATCGGCCTTTTGATTGATTTAGAACAGGAGATGGCTAGATGTGTGTGTGTGATTAAGTAAACTACTTTTTTGATTAGCAACTCTAATGGCTGATTTGAAAAAATTGTAACCTATCAATCTTACCTAAGGTGACTTCAGATTAACACGCTGAAGGTTAGCATGTTGGTGTGTGTGTTTAGTATGTTGCTCCCTTCTCTTGTTACACTTCTTAAGGCAGCATGTCCACGTCACATAATGTATAGTAACAGACACCAATGAGCTGTTTTCCACACATTGTCTTGAAGTCAAATTCAGGTTCTGCTGCAATAGTTTTTTTGGTATACGGCCCAAATGATGAGTATGACCAGGAAAGTATCCCAATTCTTTGTTCCATGTTGTTTAGTTTTCCCAGCATAATAAACATTTTCCTGCTTGATTTTCTTTCTCCCATCTTCAGGTATTTCTGACCAATGAGCAGAGCGGGCGTTCTCACATGACTTTTGCTGATGCATATTTGATTTGATTGTATTTTTTCCTGTGTGAAACCAGTAAAACAAAGAGGTGCTTGTAAATTCAACATTGCAGCAATTGATTGAACAATGATTCAAATCAGAGCAAATGATCTGAAAACGCCTTTAGTGATACCACCAAGTCTAAAACCTGAACTTGACTTGGCGTTACTTTTAAACTCTCACTTTGGATACCTTGTGAGAAATGCCAGACCTTTTCAATCGCTTCTCTTCAATGAACTTCTGCATGCATATAAAGAAGCTCTCCCACATGTGCACATTTACAGTGGCTTCCTCTAATAAAAATGCAGCCAAATTACAACAAACAGGCCTGAAGCCATATTGCACACACTCTGCACATGTGCAACTTCTGGCACATGTATATGCACATGTTACATAAAGCCAAAGACTTCAAACACATCACACATTGGTGAAAATAATCTAAATGAGTCAACAATGTCCATCAGAGAGGCATGTGTTCCGTGACGTTGGTGAGACAAAGTTTAATCTGAAGAATCTATGAAATAATCTGTGTGTGTTATCAGTGTGTCTGTAGCTGAAGGCTTCTAGCAGAGTAAATTTTAATGCATCCAGATGGAAACCTCACAAAAAAAAAGCTCATTTTATTGAACTTGGTGCGTTCTCTCGTTCTACTTTTAGAGCAGATGTCTTAATTCATGTTGGCAGTAAAGATGGGTGCAGCTGATGCTACAGCAGGATCTCCAACACCCTCAGGCTTGTGTCTTACCCTTAATAACTGATGAAATATGTATCTGTCTCCATCAGGGGTGGTGCAGTTAATGCTCAGGCTGAGGCTACCGAGTGTAAGACGAGCCTCGGCCCCCACCTGTCTATCTGACTCTCTATCTGCTGTTAGCGGCGCGCAGGGCAGGCGTTCCAGCACATTTACTCTGCCTCCGTGCGAAACATCAAGGAGCGTTTTAATGAATGAGGTTGCTATTAGTTACTGTTCTGTGAAGCGTGTGTTAAAAGTGCATGTGTGCGTGTGCTGGGGAGAGAGAGGAAGGTGAACGGCAGGATCGGGTTGCTTCAGAGCGAAGATGAATTAGGAAAGGTTAGACAGGCAGATTCACTCATGGCAGTGTTAAAAGCACAGGTGCTGTTGATGTGAAAATCCTGAATAAAGTATCTCTGAGCGAAAGGAGGAATGGGGGGGGTAGAGAGGAGAGGGGTGAAGATGGGGGCGTGCAGAAGGTCGTTGTCGTTGTTTTGCATTCTTTGCCAGTACCTGTAACAGCCTTCCTTTTCCTCCAAGCAATGGCAGATTATTACTCATGCTGATGAGCTTTCATTTTATTCAGCTTGGCTAGGTGGCTGCATTTGGTTACTTTTTTTTTTTTTTNCTTTTTTTTTTTTTGCTGACTTTTCAGCTTATTTAGTTTTATATTTACAAAGTTTGACCGCCCAGGGCTATGGCCATCCTGTTATTGTAGACTGCAGATTCTGAAATCACTGCCTATCATGGGGAACCGAGATCTAAAAGAAAGACCCCCAAATGATAATTAGTACTCCCTGTATTCACAACTATGCTTTTTATGATAGTCATAAGACCTTAGTATGCATGACAGAATCCTAATAACCTGTTTCTCATTTATAATTTGCCTCTGGGCAGCTCTTCTATGTGTCTCCATAGAGCAGGCAGCAAGCAGGAGACAAGTAGCAGCTAAGCTAATTAACTACCAGTAGTCAAGCATATGCATAGGAACACATGCAATAATAGTCATTTTGGTAAATAATGAAAGAGAATCATTTCATTCATGGAAACGTTAAGAAAATGTGCAAACTTTGCCGCCCAGCTGATACACTCTGACAGGCTATCCAGGTGTGTGTGAGTGTATTTTTGTCTGTATGCTCATATAAGTGATGTTTCTGAGTTCCACCACATCGTTCCATCCTGGCTACTTCTCTTTGTTCTCCCTTGCGGTTCAATTTCCATACATTTCCCAGGATATTAAGCTGATGGAAATTAAGCAGCCGTGATAAAACGCAGCGAGCCGCCCACTCAGACTCAATAAGGCTGCAATCTCTCTGCTCCATATTGATGACATTGAGTTTTTCTCACCAAAGCTTTTGAGAGTGTTACAAAACCTTACAGGTGTTGGAGTTGCTGCATTACACCGCTGGCTTGCTAAAAGAATCATAAAATAGAAGGTCATTAAAATGTCCAGACTGAAATGCGGGGTTATGACCGCTGCACAATGGAATTTTCTTCTCGCTGAAGTCTGAAAATCATTAACCGGACAGGTGAAAATGTTTCACAGCAGTAGTTGTATATTAATTTTTCTGCTTGCCTCTGATTAGTCTTTTCTGGATTCAAGCACCACTGGGTTGGCAGGGTGATGGCTGCCATCAGCGGTTGACTGCTGCAGGTGCCCTCAGGTCTAAATAAATTATGAGGCCTCCTGCCGATCCCCCCCGTTCCTGTATGCCCGCCATCCCTCCTCAGGGAGCAGAACAGGGGAAGCCTTCACCAGCACGCCACCTCTGCTCCTTCCCGCCTCCTTCCCGCCTCCTTCCTTTTCTCTTCTTTCCCATCTCTCCTCACCTTCCTTTCACAACATGAATATTTAAAAGCGAACACCAAGAGGGAAAATATGCAGAAAAGGACAGAGTTGGGTTGGAATAGCTGAATTGCCTAATTTAGAGCCGGTCTGGAGAGCAGCGAGAGGATCCGTGTAACGCAGAGAGGACAGAAACAAACAGGCAGCAACATCGCTCAATCAGAGGCGAGACAGAGAGACTGGGTTAGACAAGAACAGAGACAGCCTGAGAGAGACAGACAGACGGAGAGAGGGAGACTGATCTATGCTATCGCTGTCCAGCTGGGGAAGAGGATTCGGGGGGATCGTGGAGGCCGGGCAGGGACCCGCGTTTGGCTCCATGTGTGCGCTGTGACAGAGAATGCCTGGTGTGCAGAGGCCCATGCAGACTCCAACAAAATTTTCAGCAGAACAAAACAGATGCATTTGTTTTCTCTATTGGAAGAATTTGCTAATGTGCATATATGAGGGTAAATAGTTTGGCTAATTTACGGCAGGCAAGCGGGCACAGCTCTCCGCCGCTCAGCCAGCCAGCTGGGGCCCCTGTGAAGAGAGAAAAGGAGGCTTTTACAAACCTTTCATCTCTCTCTCTCTCTCTCTCTCTCTCTCTCTCTCTCTCTTGTCCCATTGAGTATCAGCCCTTGCTCATCACAATAACTTGATATTCCTTATTTCAACAAATTTATCTCCTGCTTTTATGTCACGACTCTCGCCGCTGTTAAATGTGAACGTCGCGTTTGATAGAAGATCTCTGACAGCTCGGCTAAATGTAGCTCATATTCATGATGACAGCTCTCTCTCTTATTGTTCTGCCTGTAAAAATGTTGCTATTTTTCATTACAGATGACAGAGTTAAATGAGGTTCTGTTCTCACCAAACGTGCTATTTTCGGCACGACTCAAACAGTAATAAAGCTATATTGCCATGCGACTTTTAATTTCCAATTATTAATGCCACACATTGCTCACATCCACGGCGCTCAGTTTCAAGTAGGACTGGAATTTAGAATATTTGATGATAAGAGATATACTTTAGATATATTTTGCACGGAAACCATCGAAAAACATTTTATGCGTCTACAAAAGGGAATTGAACTTCAGGGGAAGTTTGTGAATGACAATTATAAACTGATTAGAAACTGAAGGTTATGATGCAACTCTCTGTTATCTCTGTGGTTTGGGGTGAAAATTTTCACAAGAACTTTGCTTAAATTTCAATAGAAAAGCTTGTTTATCCTATAGAACGTGCGCTTGTATAATCAGTCCTTTTCTGACACTGTCGCGGCGAGCTACTCACATATGGATGTCTCTGAGGGTTTCTTGGGGTGAGCCGGAGGAGCTTTTCATAAATATTGCTGTTTTTGGATTACAAAAGCCGCTCAGGATTCTCTTGAAGAAATAGGCAGGTCGTAAAACAGGTCTGAATCAAATCCTGTTTCACCCAAGCTTGATAAATAATTTAAAATGACTAATAGCGGCTTGTGGCAGAGAATGTATCGCTGTGGTGTATCAGATTGCGGTGGTTTTGGCCTGAGGCATAATTTGTTTGGAAAAATAATTACTCCTGTATTGGATCCTGGTTAAATATTAAAAGGGTTAGCATTAGGAATGGGGCTGCTTCCAAGGGTGGTTTAGTCCTCCTCCAGGCAAATCCTTGGCTTTAGACCTCGCTAATGTCAACAAGCTGCCACAAGAAGAAAATGTGTCATACAGTCACAATGATATTTTGTTGTTAAATTCAGCTGCATTGGAAAATTTCCCCAAAACAGATATGGAGACTAATGAATTTCCTCTATTACCACAGAGCTGTGAAGGCTAATCTGGGTGTTTTCTCGATGTGCACAAGCTGGAAAGATCCAATAAGATGCTACTCAGCGTATCAATCCTCAGAGGAATCAAAAACATAAAAGGTGGAAATGGAGAAACAAACTAATCATGATACAGTATCTACAGTATAAGTAGTAGGTGCATATTCACGCAAGGCCATTTGGTGTGTGTGTGTGTGTGTGTGTGTGTGTGTGTGTGAGGCCGGTTGATTAAACCCTGTCCTACTACACACAACCCGTTCCGTGTTCCTTCCTCATATCGCCTGGTGCTCTGGAGGATTTACAGCACGTCTGGAAGAAGCTCATACATATACATGCATGTAGAAGCTCCAGCATGCACACTTTCTCACACACACACACACACACAGGCATTAAGACATGCAATCCAGCACCAGGTGTGCTCTGACTGGCGATGACTGAGCTGAGAGAACATGGCGTCTCAGTGTGCGTTATCAGCATGAACTGGACATAACTCACGTTGGACCTTTAAACACAGCGGGGACTTTACGGCGGCATCAGAGACCAAAGCAACACTACCGCACACTCTTTCATTACAGCCCCAATCTCCTGTATATATTATCAAACAGATGGCTTCTCTTTAAACAAAGACCGCGTTGTTGTGTTGTTGTCCTTTTACCGAGCTAAGGGGAATTACACCCATTTTTCCTCCTCGGTGGTTCTTTTTTATCATGGTATTTCCACGTACACACTGGCTTCAAACAGGTTTTACGCACATTGACACATATTGTACAATCCTTGAAGCAGACTGTCGTTTCATAGGTCGTTCGCCAACTTCTCAAAGTAATCAAGAGCAACTGAAGCTGAGATGAAAGTGAATAGAAATGGAGGGAGTTAATAGAAAGATTCTGTATATTTGATTCCAGTGAAAGCCTGAAATCAAAGCTTGTTGCATTTAGTATAGATTTTTTTTTTTTTTTTTTTTTTTTGGTAATTTAGATAACCGTCATCCCTTTATACAAGACGCTTAGGCAAACAAACTCCATGTTAGATTCTACAGCGTAATACTCTCATTGAAGGAATGAATAAATTTAACAGCTCTAACTTAAACACTTAAATAAAATGCCCTTGCATCCTTTTAAAGTGTATATTTTCTGCTCAACATTTCTATTCAGCACTTTTATTTAAATGAATACAAAATGTTAACACTCATCATTTCGCTGGATTTACGAGTCTCTCTGTTGCAGCAATTGCTATGGCAACCAAAGGCTCTTTTTCCAAAAATTGTCCGTTGTCTCTGAAGGCGCAACACCTGAACTGGACGGCGGCTGTTTTGATCTGCCTGCCCGCCCCTCTGACAGCTGTGTACTTTAGGGGCAGGGAAGGCCCATGAGCCACGCTCTCATCTCACTGCTATTGTTTGCCCAGGTGGGCTAGGACGCCCTTCCTCTCTCCCTTCGCTCTCTTCCTCTCTCTCTCTCTCTCAGTCTCTCACCCTTCTCTCTCACTTCTCGTTGTCTTTGTTCCACAGGGACCTGTGGTCCAACTGAAGCTTTCGGTTACACAAAGAAACCCAAATTGGCTTTTATCTCCAGCTTATTACCAGCTGTGTATGTTTGTATGTGCTCCCTCCCAGAGTGGAATAAGTATTGGTCTTACCTGTTATTAAATATTGTTATTATGCTAAAATATGGTTTTATATTTTAAAAATTCATTATTAGTAATGTAATGTGTATACGGGTAGTATTTATTGGGCTTAAAAACATGCAAAATCATCAGTATGGTCCTTTAATTGATTTTTCATCATTAGGACAAACTCTTTAATTATCTTTGTCAATTTAGCTGAAACTACATGATCAAATCTGAAAAAAAAAAAAAAAAAAAAA
>VXCM01000323.1:886-103003 GCA_014773175.1 Lucifuga dentata
GTCTTAATTAACTTCAGAAAGTTTCGATGCCCACTTTGGAGCCTGACCAGGACTCAGCGGGGAGGGACTTTCTGGACTCTGCGCAACAAGTCCAAGGACGCAAGAAGTAGATGATGGAAGTCAAGGACAACACGGCATGCAGTTGCAACAACAGAAGACAAGAAAGTAGTAGATTATGGTGAACGATTTCTCATTACAATAACTTATTATTTCACTTTTTCAGCCCCTTTGAAAGGGCATGGAGTAGTTTGCGAGTTCATGCGGACTTGGAACGCGCACCGGTAAAAGTTTTACCTTCGCATACAAGACAGAGGACAATTTGGAGGACTTGAAAATGGCAGAGAGCAGCAAACATGCGGTGTTTCACGCACCTGATGCTTTACCTTTCTTCTGGGTACATTGGGAAAGGTAGCGCAGAACTTTTACAGCTTTCTGGGAACGCAGCAGGTGACTCACGGGACTTTCGATCTGGATCGGCTCGCTCGCAGGCAACGGGAGAAAATGTGAAATGTTCTCGACTGGTCAGAGAAGCTGNTTTTTTTTTTTTTTTTTTTTTTGAAAATCTCAGTCCACCATGAGAGCGCTGAGTTTATTGTGCATAATAGTCGGACTGTGGCACTCCAGCCTGAGCAACAGAAACTGTCCGGATCTCATCGTTGACAGCTGTCATTGCTCGGCTGAGAGATCGAAGGAGCTGAGCAGGCAACATGTCCGAGTTAAGGTGGTCTGCGATGATGTGGACTTGATGGACACCCTGCAGCCCAGATTCTTACCCAACAGGACAGTCTCCCTGTAAGTAGGCAACATTACAAATAATTTAAGGCATGCACACCCCTCCACCCACACAGACAGGCATAAGAGAGCCAACATTTGCCCAGCGACCCCAAATATTTTTGAAAGATTTTTGATTTTGTGTCAAATCGCATATTTGTGGATGGTGTTATAATGTTGAGAGTGATTAAATAAGTATTTTTTTGTTTGTTTGTTTGTTTGTTTTATTTATTCATTTTGCTGGAGGCCCCTGGAACTCTCTGAATGGTCCCCAGAGGTCCCTGAATGCCAGCTGAGGATGCATTGGGCAAAAAGTGATGAACTGTTTCTTCAAAGTGAAACAGCTTTGCAATAATTCCAAGTCAAATATATTCATTCATGAGATGTGAGCTAATACACAGATATCTAAACTATAATCTGCAGCAGTATTATCCTCAACTGATATCACACATACTAATACTGTGAAATATATATATATATATTTTTAGATTCCTAAGTTTTACAATCCAGTTACCATATGCACTAGAAATCTCTGCAAGAGTATTTTAGGGATATTGTAATAAAACCACAGGAAAGGAAAGATAAACATAAAATGGATAAAGTGACTTTAACCTCAAAACTTATTATCAAGTAGCAAACTGTTTCAGTTCCTCTATAGGGAATATTATATTACAGGTAGTTTTCTTTATCAAGCAGTAGCAAGATCTTGGATGAACCTGTTTGTAAGTTATTATGCTTTTATTTTGTGTCATGTTTTGACAAAATATGACACAACATAGTGAATTGTTCACATCTTTTTTTTTTTTTTTNTTTTTTTTTTTTTTGGTTAGAAATTATCCTTATGTTGCATTTAGTTTCACTATATTCTGAAATTGATCAAACTTACAGCATGGACATTCATTTATTAAGATTTGGTCTCAATGCACCACTTTAGCTGTAAATTTTACAATTGGCAGCAGGAGCTAGAAGAGAGAAGATTATTATAACAAGTCACCCTTTTACAGTATCTTCTTATGCTCTTATCATTAAGCTACTGACTATGATACTAGTGCCTTGTCCCCCCAAACCTTCTTCCCTGGGTACCACAAGCTACGTTTGCACCTGACTTTTCTTCCTGATACTGTTTGTGTTGTTACAGTTGCCATCCACATGAATATTTTCCCTTTCACTATGCTCTTCTTGAATATTATTTTCATTGCATTCAAATTCATTCAAACATAGATTCTGCGCTATGGCAGGGAGTTTTAGAAACCCCTTTAGTATTCATCTATGCTCTCTTGTAGATGAAATAGCACTTCAAACACTTGAGGGGTTGATAACTTTGCTCACACATTCCCCTCTGCAGGTGCACAGATTGCTTGCTAGATTAATGGACTGTTTATTCTTAGAAACTTGAATTCTGCCTTCAGAGTGTAAAAGCAAATACGAAATGTAAAGGCCCTTGACAGTTATAGCCAGCCACTCATTGTGAACTACAGGAATAGTTGATTGATGATAACACTTTGCTTACTGCAATTTATTTGGAGTGGTGTTTGCTTCCTCGTAGGCAGGATGCTTTTGTTCCTTAAAGTGGAGAATTGTTAAAAGCTTTATTTTGTTTTCGGCATTATTCAAAGTCTGTTTTACTGGCAACAGATAATTACAAAGATTGATTATAAAAGTGCTCTACATCGATAATTAGGGTATGTATCATACCTTCCTACATACAGTATATACACAACATTTTGCGCTTCAAGTTAGACTAACTTGGTGCATCTTGATTTTCGATCACTTCCCTTGAGAAAAGTTTAAGAACTGTGTATGGCTATTTTATGGCTAACTCAGATAAAATACTGTACTTATTCCTCTGCCATTTCTATTTTGTAGTGAGTTAAATCCTACACCAGGGCTGTAGCTGGCCAGGAAGCAGTTTTCCTGCATTAGGAAATGTGACCTTTGTCAGGCCAAAGTGGCCTCCCTGCTCGCTCTTTTGTTTAGACGTGCTGTGCAAATAAACAGATATATCAAGGGAAGTATGCGCATACCGATCTCCCTCTGCGGGCTGCCCAACAAATCTCCCTAATGTCTCCCTGTAGTATCTTTAATCTTTCGTCATTTAACCACCTACATAGACAATGAGCTACTTGCAGATTCATTTCCTCAATGGCGGTTCAAGTACAGTGCATCACATTTAGGTATAGTAACCTCAATTCAAATGCAATGCTTAATTAAAGGACCATATCGGTGATTGTGCATGTTTGAACTCAATATAAACAATCCACATACACATTAAACTACTGACAACTATTTCCCAGAATATACTACTTTACCTGTAAATTTTATAATTTTTTTCCATACCTTCCAGACTGCCATTGGTTTCAATTCATTCCAGTATTTTATTAAAATCAACTTGTAGAGACTTGAAACACGCTTGAGATATGTAATCCATTACAGTAAACACTGTCTATTAGGTTTTTCTTTTTTTTAACTTTATTTAACTGATCCAACACAGAATTGCATCAAAGAAAATGCATGTCTCCACCAGGAAATATAACACTGGAGAAGACGGCTTTTACAGAGAAATCAGAATGACCATCCCTTTTACAATTGTGCATAAGTGTTATAAGGAGAAACATTGAATTTCAAGTGTGTGTATCACCTGAACATTTGATTTTGAAAGATTAAAGGATTTGGTTTTATGTTTTAGACATTGGTTGTTAGTAACATACCATATATGCAGGTCATATACTGTATATTAAGTTCAAACATGCACAACCACATCACAATATGGTCCTTTAAAGCTGCAAATTGGGCTTTGTTATATTTGGTTACACACAGTATATTACAAATTGGGGTGAAAATTGCATTTTGCTACATTTCTTTTTTCATGCAGTATAACTACTCCTTTTATTATTGGATGTATAAAATATTTACGAAGAACATACTCTGCAAAAATGCAGTGTCTTGCTCATGAAAAACAACTTAACAAGCAAATTAAAGAACATTAGCATAAATAAGTGATGAAAATGAACTGCACACAGGAGCATGTCACTAATTCCCCAGCAGCTGCTGTGCACCTGAATGCCCTCTATTAACACCTACGCCTGTTTTCCTTATCTTCCACGGGGGATCAGGAGTTGAGGAGTTTGGAGCTTGGGCTGACAGCTCCGTTGACCTTGGGACCTATCTGGTGTAATCATTCCAGTGTTGCCAAGTAGTAGAAGCACTGGCTCTCTGCAGAGAATAGTAGCAGAGATTGTAGCTGACACCTCTCTTGGGCAATGCTCTAACAGGAGGACACATTGCTGTCCAGGGGAGAGCAGAGACAGTTGCAAAAGAGACATGGGGACATAGTGAAGGTGGGAGAGATACGTGGAGATATAGTGAAAGAGCTGTTAGAGAAATAGAGGAAGAGACAAAAAGGAAGCTGGGAAACCTGGAATGTGAATTGTTGGGTAAAACGTCACTTGATTGCTAAGATTGAGATGATGTGACAGGGCGCCACAATCACTGAGTGTTTTGGAGGTGTTTGTTGCTCAATTACAGCTGATTGTAACTATGTTTCCTCACAGCTGGAAACTGTGTGAAATACATACTGCACTTACATAATGGAAAAGTTGTTACGTTTTTGAGTACTGCTGGTATTCTGCCCCCTGCTGTGTTGCAACCAGACCTGGGTCACACATCATTTGCATAATGTTGCTATTCATTTTAACCTGCTGAGTCTACCTGATGTGCTGGAATGAAATGAGCCAACTTTTTAATTAAGAAATAGCATATTCTTTTCCATCAAAATGAAAAGGTGGATTTATAAGAAGTGATATGCTTTTCTGCCAGTCTTATTCGATTAGGTATGAGCAGTGACTAATAAGTTAACGTTAGTTAACATCAGCTAGACATTGCACTCTAACTGATGTTATGAAGTGTTATTATGAGTCTTCTCTATTAAATGTCATATCATGTCACTGAAAAATTGTTTTATCATTAGAGGAAAACCTCCTCAGTGCTTCCTTAGCATGTCGGTAGAAGAGGGGGGGCGCTTGTTGTCCTCTTCAGTGTGGTCCTTATGGGTGGTTATGCTCCCTTCAGTCAAGCTCATGTGGCTCCATCTGTGCTTGAGGATTTGGTTAGGATACTCCACTTCTTTTTGTGAATTCAAATAAATACAAGCAAGAAAAATGAGGCTATATTTTTGTGCTAACAGTTATTTTTTGCTCTTCTCTATAGCCACCTGTAAGAGCCATACTGGGGTGGAAAACAGGGTCACCTTTGTAATGTATCTCTGGAAAGCTTCCAGTGCCATCCTCAGTGGAAAATCCTGTGTACATTAGCATGTTATTTCTTATTTGGGAAATCTGCTAATGACCAATTTGCCCACAGTGGGCTCTGTTCAGTGAAGGTTATATAGGCTTGCTTTAAAGTATACTAACTTGACTTTCAATTTGTTTTTCTGTTATTGACTAAAGTCTTAGCTCTGATCTTTCTAGGTCTATGTAATGTCCAGTGTTGCAATCAAAATCCATTCAATGCAAAATTAATTCAACATTAGTCTGTTGTACCCTGTCTGGGTTGTAGATGGGTAATAATTGCATCATAGTTGGTAGTATTTTAAGCTTCCATAAAGAAGCACACAAGGTTTCATTTTTTTTTTATATATGTTTTTATTTCTATATTTTGTTTCAATTAAAGTTTGCAAGATAGATGAATTGTTTCTGATTTATAACTGCACAAAGTGATCTAATTCTGGATTTGTGCATGTTGTCTGACGGAGCCACACTAAGCTCTCCTTTAAAGCCTGGATGTCTCCTGTGCTCTCCTGGTATTTAGGCTTGAGAAGGAGAAAATGAGGGCATTTGGTCTGGGCTGGAGCCAAATCTGGAGGTGTTTGGCATAAAGTTGCCTGTTCTGCAGGCCCTCATCATCAACCTTATCCTACAGACAGACAGGAGGGACCATTTGCGGTGTCTAGGGGAAATGATCAGAATGACAGCGGGCTCCAATTCAATACATATCAGAACATGTCAGTCATTATAGCAGTTTAGAATCACTGCAGTAAGTGATTGCATGGGTATAAACTTTATTTTTTGTTTTATAGATATATAATATGCTGCTGAAGTGTAGGTGGATAGTACATAATGTGTATGACTGTGTGTTTGTGTGTATAATTTATATCAGTGTGGACTCAGGTAAATATCAATATGCATCCTCTTGGACAAACTCTACTTGAAAAAAAAAAAGAAATTCACTTCCACTTTTCATTTTCTTAAAATGATCTTTTACATCCTATCATCTTACTTTTTTCCAGTTGCTATGGATATAACTCTGTATATCCTCTTCTCATCCTCCTGACCTATTCTTACTTTTTTTCTTTCTCTCACTATATTTCCTTGGGGGCTTTTTTTCCTTGTCTGCTGAGATGCTGTTTGTGCTCTACCCTCTTCAGAGTTTTGAGTACTTCCACATTTGAGTACTTCCACATGTCAATATTTCATTGACATGCACGCATAACCCGACCATAGTCTCCTGTGCAACACCTCACTGACAAACCCTATGAGCATACAGGACAGAGAGGGTGAAAGATGTTTAAATGATATGTCAAGCATTCACGTAAAGTACAGACTCTTAATCTAAAGAGACATGACCAAAATGACCATGATGAAATATGTTGCATCTAGCATCTCAAGCTTCTCAGAATACTGTCAATCTCTCATCTCAGTGTTGATGCCTCTTTCTTATCTCAAGCGATATGGAAGATTTAAAAAAGCAAAAGCTCCATCTTAAGATGAGTGCACTCTACAATATCAATCATCTAAGCCCAAGAGGGAGTGATACTTCTAGATTCTGCCCCCCCCCCCANCCCCCCCCCCCAGCACTTGTCCCTCTGTGATAGCTAAGCACAAGAATGTTTGCCTTTGTGGATTTGTGTTTGAGAAGCGTGAGGTCAGGGCTGGCCTGTGATGTTGCTGCGTGGTGGAAACTGTCAGTCTCCTTAAGAAGTAACTATTGATTTATCTATTTACCAGCAGAGAGTTAGGGTTTATTCAAGGTTTCTTTTAATATGTGTACTGAGACACCAAAAGCTCAACCAGGTGCAGTGGCTTTCAGATTGCCTATCTGATTAGCTCTACCATCCATGTAGTGTGGTTAGATCAGCTTTGCTTTAGACAACAATGATTCATAGATCAAGAGTTCATGACTACTAGAGGAGCGCAAAGCTGTAAATTGTATTAGCCTTGAAAAACCAAGAATGTGTCAAAACTCAGTCTTACCATCTAAAAATATTAAGTGAAGATAAATATGCCTGCCAAGGATACATCTCTGGTCTGCTATCCCTACTGCCTCCTTTTACAGGGGTTACTTAAAGGGTCATAAATTTTTGAGCATAGGAAGAAGCCAAGTTAGTAGCATGTTGTCTTTTCTTTGTTTTCTGTCTCACTGTAAAACAAGGTGATTAAAACCCTGGTGTGCTGTGCTTCTGTTGCAGCATGTGATCAAAGTAGGAAGCATATTAGCTCTCACAGGAGCCTTGGCAGGGCTTTATAGGCACTCTGTGCCTTGTCTGTGTGTGCATGCGCCTTGTGTGTTCATGTGCATATGTGAATGCCTTGACATGTGTCAGTTTTTTGTCACTCAAAATGCTTGGTCCTCTTATCTACATGTTTCTCAGCTCAGTCATTGATATTAGGTGATCGTATCATATGTGCGGCTAGTGGGATGAATACTTCACTCCTGCTGCCAGCCACATAATCTCAGGAAGCTGTAGTGCTTCAGGCTGCTGGCTGGCTTTCACAATTACTTTTCCAGCTACACTCAGAAAATGCTGTTACACACAGCACCTGTCATTGTCTATTTAATTATCACACATTAGACTTATTAACAAATGATTCGGCGGTTTATTTTACTGTTAGTCTTAATTTCATGAGCGTTTTTTTTTTTTTTNGTTTTTTTTTTTTTATGAATTCAGGTCTACTTTTCCCATGAAAACAGTTGTTTCCTGCCAAGGAACATAATGTGTTGCTTCTGCTACATTCTACTTAAAATCGGAACTCGGAAATTCCGACAGGGAAAAGCCAAAGAAAATGTTCCCTCAACTCGGAAAGGCGGGCAAGGTTCCTTGACTATCCAGAATTTAATATTACATCATTATTACATCATGGCTGCTCAAAATGTAAAGATAAATTTCTCTGTTAATGAATGATTATTTAGAAGCATTTTCTTTAAACCAATCAGCATGCAGATACAGTAATAAGTTAATACTGTAACACTGGCAATTCAGTATCTATTTTGAAAAGGTAAATAGCTCATGAATGTTAAAATGTAGGTTCTTGTGGTCCGAATAAGCAAAATAAATAAATAAATAAAAAATTTCATAGAAACTTCCTTGTAGTGTCCCACTATGTTTATTTCAAACACCTGGTGATTTTAATGACATAATTTGAAGTTATGGCTTTGCAGTTCTGTGATACAAGATTTTGCTTCATAAAGAAATCCAACAGATTTTAGCTGAAATCTGATTCATGGCACACTTGCTCATAGTAATTACATTTGCCAAGATGATGTTTTCATTTGTGTTTGTTTATTTTTTTGTCAGCAGGATTCCTAAAAAAAAATAAAAAAAATAAAAAAATAATAATAATTGGTGGAAGGGTGGAGCATGACAGAAGAACCCATGGAAATTCAGAGCACATCTGGGTCCAGAGACAAATCCAAGAATTTTTGAAATTGATTTCGTAATATTACGAATCATTTTCTGTTTCTTCAGAAGTAACACACACCATTCCCAGTGATATCTTATGACAGACTATCAATACAATCTGGCCTGGTGGAGTAAAAAACAAACAAACAAACAAAAAAAACTGTACATGCTTTGACAGGAGACACTTCAATAGAATTGCTATACAATAACAAATAGGGCACAAACATGCACAACAACTAATATGTAGCTGAAATGATGCTGATGAATGAAGCAACCTGTTTCAATGTTGTATCTTGCATAGTTACAGAGATAGATCCAGAAAAATATTATGCTTATTACAGGTTTTTTTTTTTTGTTTGTTTTTTTGTTTTGTTTTTTCTCTGTGGGCCAATTTATTATTAGAACAAGACAAATTTTATCAAGGCTTGTTCGGCCTTGGTGGAGTGCCCTTCTAGTTATGCTAATGTCTCAACTGATTTTATTTTATTTTTTTTTTTGGCATTAACATATTACAAACTCTTGTTTTTAGTGTCAAAATGTTAAATCCATAAATATTTCTGGCCAATTTTCACTTGTCTGAGTAATGTTTGAAACAAAATTGTTAAGTGCCCGAGAAAAAAAATGTTGAATGAGGCAAATCAGTACACTGTTGCCAATGAAATGCCACCTGATTCAAGTGAATTTTCAAAAAGAGCGGATGTCCTTGTGAATGCCAGTGAAAACATTTCAATTCATTGGCAAATTTGTTAATTTATGCCACAAGAACAAATGAGCTGTAATTTGTTTCAATGCAGTCTCTCTTATGCAGGGTGGCATCCCAGGCAGATGTGCTTTACTGTCAGCTAGAGACTATTTGAATCTCCTTTCATACCTAGTTCAATCCCTTGAGCAATGTCTGTTTCCCATCCAAGGTCAATGTTAGTAGATATGAAATATGTTATTTTGGTTAGCTGTGCCTAGTAACTCAATCTTCTAGAATAACACAGGGTTCGTCTGTTTGGAGAGAAGTGGCTACAAACCCTGGGGCCAGCAGATCCAAATGTTTGTAATAGTTAACATTGTGATCTTTGCTCTACTTGGTGCTCATGATTGGTGTCTTGGATGGCATCCGTTGAAGCTATTTTTGTTTCTGTTCCTTTATAATAATATAGTTGGATGTCTCTGATGCATGGCAGCAAGGCCGGGTCCTGTAGTGGAGACTTTTTAGTTGGACCTCACAGAAATATCCCAGCTGTGGTGCAGAGGGAAAAATGAAAGCCAGAGCTCCTGTTTTGACAGGAATTGATATGGATCTCAGTCACGCCGTTCTATCACATCACTTAGCATTCTGATCCAAAGTAATTAGTGATTTCTGAATTATGAGATTTGTCTGATAGTTGTTTTATTACTCGAAAACATAAAGTTAGGTATAAAGTTTAGAAATTGTTATTTAATGTAGTAAAAAAGTATATAAGTAATATGCTCTACTATAAGATATAAATATACAGTATATTCCAAACAACTCCAACAACTTGTAACTTTGCAATCCAAGCTTTTATATGGGAGAAATATAAAATTATGGCTTTTTATGAGCTATAAAATCATGTGGTCAGACATTGTATATGGATATTTTACATGTCTGGCTTTGACTGAAGTTTTCCCTTGTTAACGGTAACCAGAGAAACACAGTAACCAATGACATAGATGATTTGCTGCAGCATAGAGACAATACTGAATTTGCCCTCTTCTTCCTCATTGAAAGCAGCTTATCCATGGAGAACACAATTGATAATGTAAACAGAGAGTTGGACGGATTCTCCAGAAGTTTGTCATGAGCTGTTTACATAATGTACATTCTGTTTTGCCTGTGATTTCCCGGATGTTATGCAGAGGCCTGAGATAGGCATGCAGGGGTCGACAAGCAGTGGCTTTCCACCACACGCGCACACACACACACACACACACAAACACACTCACAGCACAGGACACGCTTGAGTTTGTACAAACAGAGGCTGTCTGTCCTTGAGTGGAACTTCTGTCCACAGAGGGACGTGTAGAGGTCTGGAGAACAGAAGGAAGGCATGGGACAAAACACAGTGACAGCACCGAGTATCTCATGATCTCAGTGCTGAGTACCATTGCTTCATCACACCCTCCATGTGTGGCTGTAAAATGTGCCACTGTGACGGGTGGGGTTTGGACCCAAATGCAGCACACAGTACAACTCCGACAAGTAAAGTTCTTTAATAGAGCTCTCAGTCCAACACAGAGGCAGGCAGAAAAACTGGCAGGACAAAGTGCCTACACAGACACAGTCAAACAAAGAGTCCAAACGCAGAGACTGGAATCGGAGTCAGGGACAGAAGGCAGATGTGGTGACCAGGGGGGCAACGAGCAGAATAGTCCAAAACAGACCGAGTCGGTAACAGAAGGTCAGTCCACAAATGAACGCTGGAGAGTCTTGCATCGAAAATAGCTAAGAACAATCTGGCAAAGGGTGAGTGTGAGACTGGGGTTTAAATCCATGCTTGATTGGTGCTAATTAGTGACAGCGTCCAAACCTGAAATGAATCAGGCTGATGAACTGAGGTGAGGAGCTGAAGACCAGGCAGGCAGAAATGGCAGGTGAGTAGCTGAGGACCAGGCAGGCAGAAATGGCAGGTGAGTGGCTGATCAGACATGCAGAACTGTGACAGCCACAGAGGTTTTTCAAAGCCGAGGCATTACTCTAAGAGTTTAAAGTAAAAATATAAAGATAGACAGCTTAGCTATTTAAACAGAAATTATTATTATTATTATTATTATTATTATTACATCATTTTTTAACATTTTTGTGCGTCTGAAATATTGTGAAATTGAGCCGCTCAGTTCTCGAAATAGTTTCTCACCATGCTTATTTGACTCCATGCTGGCTTATATTTGCTGTAATTTTTTTTTTTTTTTTTTTTTGCTATTGAAGAGTTTAGTGTCAAGGTGAATCCAAACTGACAGAACCCCAATAGGATACTGATGTCTACATCAACAGCAATAAAATCCTTATGAAATGTTGCTACCATAAATGTCTGCCTTTTTGATCCATTCCTACAGAGTTTTAATGTGCTTATTTGGAACAAGTTCTTTGTCCGTGTAAAGGTTTGAAATGAAGAGCAATATTCTTAGAAGAATATCATGCTGTTGGGGAAAGTCCAAATCTTAAATAAGACCTTGGATGTTGACTTGAATTTTCTGACAATTTGTGTCCACCCTGGCCTTTCACTGAGAGGGGACTTCCTGTCCTCATTCCTGTTTTTCCTGCCAAGACAACTGTTATTACTCTAAGGATGGGTAGAAAAGTATGCACAAACAATCTTGTTAAATTAAGTGTCAAAATGTACTTGCGCAAAGGCAAAATGTACAATTTGCTCACAAATGTTCCAAAGTATTTTGCTCTGTCAGCTTTGTCCAAACACAATTTTCATCCAATTTTGTGACCACATGGAGTCTGTTTATTTTTTCATGTGTGGGTTTATGAGCAGTTTGCATGTATGTTTGTATAGTCCAACACCATGACATTTCCAATATACATAATTCTGGCTTCCTCCCCCAGCAGTGTGGCCAGCAATTTGCCACTTCAGCACAATGCATTATGGATGCCACTCCTTAATCCAGGGGTTAGAATGGAAGATACATTCCCTACAGGCATAATGAGCACCTTGTCATCACAGAGGGAACTGGTGACAGTTACCTCTGGATTTCCTCACCTGCCCCATCCCTCCTACAAGTGATGAAACAACCTTGTTAGAGCAAGATTGGAAGGAGCTGGAGAAGGGCGATGGAGTCATTTGACCTTGTCCTTGTGTGTGTGTGTGTGTGTGTGTGTGTGTGTGTGTGTGTGTGTGTGTATGTGTGTGCACAGGTGTGTAGGTATGTGACATGCTGACAGGAGTAGGTATGTGGCATGCTGACAGGAGATACACAACACTGCACATGCAAAAAAAAAAAAAAAAAAAAAAAANAAAAAAAAAAGAGTTCCAGCCAGCAGATCACATAACACGAATCCACAATATCAGAGACACAGAGCAGGCCTGCAGCAGATGATTTAAGACCTGGCTGGAGCAATCAATAATTTAGCAGATATGAAATCCAGAAATGCCATCCAAGGTATATTTAAAATGATGTGAATCTGGAGCTGTAGAATAAGCGCGGTATAACTCATTAGCTGTTGTACCTTACAGCTCTGTGTGAAAGTTTATGTGTGTGTAAGGAGAGGGGAATTAAGCATTTAGAGGATTTGATCACTATAGACTTGGCCATATCAATGCTAAACCCAATAGTTTTGAATTGCAACAAAGCACTTGTTATCAGTAGTGCCACTAATACAAATATTTTATACAGTAGTTATTTGGCCATTCACTAGTGATGTATGACTGGGTTTCTAGAAGTATCTGCCTCTAAGGTGCTCATGTCTTGGTTACACTGGACAAACACAATAGTAATTGTTAACTGGAGGGATGAGTGGACATGATCTCCAGCCTCAAAAAATGTCTCTTGCACTGGAGAAACAGCTTGCACAGATCTTATGTGGTCTAATAAGTCACTCTGGGAATTTCCTAACGTTAGACTGTACTCGTGTGTGGTGTGTGTGTGTGTGTGTGTGTGTGTGTGTGTGTGTTAATGCCACCAAGGTGAATGTTTTGTCATCTCCTCACTTCCACACATGAATAATTTAGGGTGCACTTTTAGGTTTAGGTAAGGTTATAGCATGTGTTTAAGCATGGAGAACTGAAGAATAAGGTGGTAAGGGTTAAGAAGTACACATATAAGTGTGATATATGTGTGATTGTATTTTTGTGTGTGTTTTGTGTTGTGTAAAGTTTGAAGGAAAACCCAGTGTGGTGAATAATGTGACAATTATTTTGTTGGTTATCAGGAAGACACACAGCGGGAAATCCTTTCTGAGTCATACTTTTATATCCAAACAGATATTCCCTTTTAGAGAATGTATACTACCTAATTTTACCATTTGACACAGACATATTTCATCCAAAAAAAAATAAATAAATAAATAAAATAAAAAAATTAAAAAGAATGCACTGATCAAAACAGAGGCACTGCTTCACCCCTGAATATGATTTCATCACTTACAAATCCCTGTGGTGCATGGCATTGATCTGTTTACTGCTATAAACTGAGCAATGGACGATTGAATTGTGCTGTTAAGCTTTGCTATTAGGTTGGTAGTTTGACATGAGAGTAGAGGATGAGGGTGGTTCATTAGCCATCTTAACCGCAAATGACATTTAAAAAGACAGAAACGTGTCCAGGATGAGCAATTTCCTGCTGAAATCTAATCAGACAGTCCTTGTCTCTTACTACTCTTACAGTCACAGGACAAACAGTTGATCAAAACCTTTAATAACAATTCCCTCAACATGTACTTTTGTGATATTTACAGAACAGCTAATTTCTCCTTTCTTCTATCTTTGTCCCAACATAGAAACCTGAGTAACAACAAGATTTCCCTGCTGAGAAATGGCTCCTTCTACGGTTTGGCTGCCTTGGAAAAACTGTGAGTACTTAAATCAAGCTCTCTTCGCTGCTTGGCCTCCCTCAAGTTCTAATAGCTGTCATCACATTATAGCAATGGCAAAGCAAAGGGGAACATGGGAACTGGGAGATTCTTCTTGGGTTTACATTATAGGATACTTGCCAGTGGTTTTCAGCCCACGGTCAATGTGCTTAACCTCAGTTGCCACAGTTGATGTCTAAAAGGAAAATATATGGCATCAAATAAAGGCCTGATGTGGTGCAAATTAGCGGGGGGTGGGGTTGACAGTGTGACTGACTGGACCGAGCCTGTTGATGGCATATGCAAGGTCCCAGAGGATTGTATGCATACAGTGTGATGATGAGCACTATGATGAATCCTCATTCTTCTAGCTGCCCCCACTGAAGTCAACTATTGATTGCTTTCACCTCCGTTCAGCTCAGTGATCACTGCTTTTATACCTGATGGTGATGCTGACATTCACCAATGATGAGAGAATCAGAGAGTGGGTGAAATCAGATGGAGTGGACCTGCTGGATAAAAAATCTTTCACCGCCGCAGTCAGTTATACAAGTGCATACTCTCACTCTCACACATAGAGACTACAGCAATGACTCCTTTGAATATAATTACATTTACTTTGGCTCTGCTTCCCTGACTACTTGTCAGTTAATTTCATATTGGTATAATGTCAGTGGAGTAATTCTGCTCCTCTACATTCCACTTTGGGTGGTTCTGTCCCTGATTGACCCAAAGAATGGTGTCATCTGTCTCCCTGGTTCTTATTAGTGCCAATAAACTTCTCTATGTTCATCCCTCCAGCACCACTGAAGTGACATAGAGATGATAGCTTGTTTGTAGCTACAGTCAGCCAAAGGATGGTCATAGCTGACTGTTGACCCCTTGAACCAGCAGTTTGCATGCCCCATCCCTTGCTTCACCTCTCTCTTGGTACAACCTGTCCATCCACCTTGCCATATGTAGCATTTGGCAGGGATATGTCTGTTTCTAGCAGCTGATGCCAAAGCAGGTATCCACAGCAAGCTGGAAGTTGCAGCCAGCTGTTCCCGTGTCTGCCTGAGCTGACTGGCTGACTGACACATTCTCCATTTCTGCCCCACCATAAATAGAGAATGTGTTGTCCCAGAGTGCCTTCTGTTTTCCCCTTTGGAAATAAATTAAAAATAATGTATCTTTAATCAAATGCCAGTGAGTGTAAAGCAAGAAACACATCATGATAAGAATGAGAGTGACCACATCTCCATATCAAAGGTATTATTTGTTCCTTGAGACTTATCGAGTCTCACCGGGTGCTCAATCCAAGTATGCCTGATAACCATCTTGGTATTCATGTCCAGAGCAGGAACACATCACTACTTTATTAAACCCACAAGGAAAAACGTAATGATCTCCTTTTCTTATTGTGTTTTTCCTCTATAGAGACCACAGACAGTGTCCCAGTATATTGGATGGTGGGGATGGTGGCCTGAATCCCCCCTCCTTCCCGGTCATATGAACACAAGCCCATTAGCATCAGCCAAAATGGGTCCCACAAGAGCAAAGCATGAACAAAGCTCATCACTGTTCTCTGATCAGGACACTAAATGTAGCTTTGCTGCTTTATCACGGGTTCCCACCATTGAACCCTCAGTGTCTAAGCTTGAAAGCTATGAAGAATCACTGCAGCTGACTTTTTCAGTTCTTGTAGTTATGATGCAATATTTATGGTGTGATATTAAGATTAAATTGATGATAGGGCAAGATAACAATTATTGCCACATCCTAATTAAAAACTATAGCTCAGAGATATACTAATGATAAGGTAAAGGTATGGATAAAGTGCAAAATAAGGTACAATATTTTTCAATTAGGATTCAGTAACAAATCTTCATGGATATGCTTATTTTTTATAGTAATAGTGGTAAATACAGGATAAACAGACAATCAAAACATTTTATATTGCAAGACATGGGTCTATTTTTTGTTGATTTGATGCAAAGTTATTTGCATCTAGCCTGAGGAATTCTGAGGAAAGCTGAACAGACTGAGAAGACCTCATTTCAGGGCAGAGACAGTATCAGAATTCAGAGTGGCATGTGCAATTGCTCATTCTGAAAGTAGATGTCAGAGGGGTGAAGAGGCGTCCTTTAAAAAGTTTTGTAACTCCTGTTTCACTGAGGAGGCGACGTTTATTCTGTGTTTCTCAGGAGTGCGTCTCCTTGGGAGGTGATTGATGAGGGTGTGGCAAATCTCTGAAGGACAGATGCTCTTGCTGGTTGTGCATAAGAATGTATGAGTGGGTGAAGTCCAGACTCAGCGAGCAAAGAGCAGGTTTTAATGGCCACATAATGCTAAACCACGTCGACCCTAAGGTTATCCTCATCGGGTCAAAGGTCAGGGATTATTAGTAGGGACAACAGGAAAAGTGAGAGTCTGCTGTGTCATTGACTAATTAGAGTCAATAATACTTGCTTAAAGGGGAAGACTAGTTTATCTAACATTTCACATATATGCATACAAATCAATATGCCACTTTGCCAATATGCCTAAATAATAGATTAGTTGTTCTACTAGTCAAATTATTAGAGCTCATCCATTGTTTATTATAAGGGACACTGTAGAGCTTTAAAGGACCATACTGGTGATTTGGCATGTTTAAGCTCAATAAATACTACCCACATACACATTACGTGACTGACAACCATTTCCAAAACATAAAACTGTTTTTAATTTTCCTGTTATTTTGCCAAATCTCCTAATCTTTCAAAATCAAATGTTCAGGTTAAAATTTACCTTCACCTTAAAATTCAGTGTTTCACCTGCTAACATGTCTGTCCGTATGTAGAAAGGCCGCTCGTTTTTAATTTTCTCTTTAAAAGCCATCTTCTCCTGGGACTGTATTACCTGGTGGAGGCATACATTTTCTTTTGTGTATCTGTATGTTGGGCCAGATAAACTAAGATTCTTCAACAAAAAAATTCATGGACATTGTGTTCGCTGTGATGGCTTACTTATCTCTGGCACGTTTCCAGTCTCTGTTAGTTTATTTTAATACTTACTGGGATTAACTGAAACCAGTGACAGTCTAGATGGTAAGAGAAACATTTTGGATATTTACAGCTCCAATAATATGTTTTGGGAAATGGTTGTCAGTAACGTAACGTTTATGCAGGTTATATTGGGCTCAAACATGCAAAACCACTGCTATGGTTCTTTCAGTTGTTCTGAATTAATCCCCCCAGATTGTCACCTATCTCTGCAGTCTTTTTTTTTTTTTTTTTTTNTTTTTTTTTTTTTTTTTTTTAAACAATTAATCAGTAGTTGTAGTTGTAGCCTGTTTACAATTCATATTTCCACTCAGATTTATTCTGCTTCCACTGTAGTTTTGTTGTGGATTAGCAGTTATCTACCGAGTAGCGAACTATTGCAATTGTTCATTTTCCAGGTTGTCCTCAAAGCACAACAAAGAGAATCCATAAAGGCAGATGATGCCTTATACGGTTCAGATTCTTGAAATATGAATGGTGTAATTGTTATTTTAAAGAAGACCGTTGCTGGGTCACAGTTGAGGCTAAACATGAGAGCACCATGGGTGTGACTGATTTACTGACTGTATTGTGAGAAACAGTACACAAAGATTTTTCTTCTTACTTTCCTCTGTGCAGCTCAAGCTGCTCTCTGCTGGGCCATTTTGCTCTCCGCTCTTAATCACAGATTTTCTCCTATGAGGAAAAAAGCAGCAGATGGATGGTGGAAAACTATATGATGATTTAGCAGAAATGTTCTCAATATTTATTTCCATTTGGGGAGTATTGGAGTGGTTTCTTAGTTTGAATTATTCCTTGCCTTCTTCTATTATGCTATTTAAAAAATAGAAGGAGGACTTAGATCATAAACATCTCTTAGAAGAATTCACTCTGTGCTCTGCTTGACCTTTTGCTTTGTTCAGATAGAAATATCTCGTACTGATGAGCACAGTAGTTCCAAAATAGGCTACAGTCGCAGAGCTGTTAATAAAGAAAGAATCTTCTTCACAGTTCTGTGTTTCTCAGAGCTTCTTCTACATTTGCCATGAAGGTTCTTCTGTTGGTTTCATGTTGAATGTTTTCTTTTAGTGTGTATGCTGAAATGAACGTGTCTAGAATGTTTTTCTCCTTTCTGTTCTTTAAAGCAAAGTAAAATCGGAGAAAATCAAAGCAAATATCCCATAAACACTGCTCATTCAGCCAATGGGAATAAATTACATACCAGTGGCGTCTGAGAAATGTTTAATCATTGGCCCAAATTGGTACCGACTGTAAAGACATTCAAGTGGTTAAGATTCCAGTCCTTTCTTTAAAAAGTGTAATATTTAAAAAGAGTTTAAAAATATCCTCAATACTTATGCAGAAATATTAATTTGTCTGCTTTATGCTAATGTGTGTTGACCGTTTCAAACAGGTAATATGATTGTGTGGTGTGCCTTGCCAAGAATAATTAATTCATAACCAATAGTCCTGTGGTACATAATATTTCCATAATGAAAACACAAATACAGGAAAGTCCATTGCTTTTTGATGCTCTGACAGTAACAGCTACAAACCTGTCACAGTACGCACGTATTCAGTCTTTAATTGGACTGAACTGTCCAACTAGCTGCCTTTTCTTCCTCCCCAGTGAGCTTTCAACACATATTCATTTACAATCCAGTAGTGGTTATCCATCTCACTGATTTCTTTTTCTTTTTTTTTTTCTTTTTTCTTTTTGCTGAAATTCAGAGTGTATGAACAGCACTTCCTTTAGAGTATCTGCAAATTGATCTATGAATATTGTGAATAAATGGTATCAATGTACTGATCACCATGACACTGCCAATACACACTACACATAATGAGGTTGTGTCTATCTTTGTTATTCACACTATAATATGCTGATTATCTTCATGTTTACATTCAACTTTCAAACTGGTTGTAATAATTTATTATGCCAGTAGAGTATTTTTAAGGGTTCAGACTGCCATATTTTTGTTTAATCTGTTTACTATGTCATGATAATGAGTCAAATTTTTTTCTTGTCACCAATTTGCCACCTTCAGGCCAAAGCCAATAAGTTGTGGAGCAGCATTTAATTTATTACAATAGATGGTACAAATAAAAGGCAGGCTTTTACAAAAATGTCTGCACAAATGGTAAAAAAAAAAAAAAAAAAAANAAAAAAAAAAAAAAAAAAAGAAGAAGAAACATCTATCTGAGTTAGCAGAGGAGCAAAAAGTGAGAGAAACAAATATTTCCTCACTAATATCAAGGTGAGTGATGCTTTCTGAAGACTAGTGAAAAAAATTAAATGACCATGAGGGATTCAAAGACAATGCAGCTTATTGTGGACTGCTAATATGCTAATCAATTATCAAATCTTTGGTGAGCTGTTGGGATAAATTACTCTTGTAATGAACTTGCTAGTTGTAATTTGTGTGTGTGTGTGTGTGTGTGTGTGTGTGTGCTCTGAGCTGATCTAAATTTNCTAGTTGTAATTTGTGTGTGTGTGTGTGTGTGTGTGTGTGTGTGCTCTGAGCTGATCTAAATTTTAGTCCTATGAAATACTGTAACACATGCCAATGAGAAATATTATAAAAGACTAATAAATCATCTCATTCCATTAAGTGCACATACAATCACATCACACAGCATCACTTTCCATTTGGATGAGTGCCTAAGTGACCTGTGCAAGCTGCACTGCACTTTTATTTGCTTATGTACCTCATGTAGAATGTGACCTTTATTGAATGTTATGGCCTTTTGATAATTACAGTACATCAACATGGAGTTCTATTTAATAGCACTGTGCATGATGAAATGCCATCAAAGAGAAAAGCAGTAATCTGTCCACATGCCGTGCCTGGAGCATGATGTGTGTGGTCTGGATACTGTCCCCTATTACTTAATAATATGTGTTTCAGTGTGTTGTGAGTGCATGAGTTTTTAGGTACAGTGTATATTTGTGCATGCAAACCCAAGAATGTAAGTGTCTGATGTGGTAATCGGCTAGACTCTGAGATGAATCCACCCATTAGTGTCATATGGTGAACAGGCTGATATCTGCAGGGTCACACGGCTCAGAGTATTTGAGCAGCCTAAGATATACAGTGCAGTTTCAGTTAATCGGAAACCACTTCAGTAGCTTTTCAAACATTAACCCCAAATGGTGGAATTTATACTGACGTCTGCTCCTGCTCTTCAAACATGCAGGGGAGACCAAGGGAGTAGAAAATGGTTATTGTTTAAACATTCATCTCATTTGAGCTACTCCAGCTGCAGCTACAGTGGATAACTGGGGCAGTTTCCCCAAGGTAGCTACCATTTATGTGTGTATATGTGGGTGTGTGTGCACGTGTGCATATGTGTGCATGTAGACAGGGGCAGTCTGCTTCAGGAAACAGGAAGAGGAACTTATTCTAGTATACATCCATTCTCCCTTTCACTATTCTTATCACTTGACAATAAAGCCAATATTTTATTAATACTATCAATGTGTCACAGTTCCTGGTTTATGATGCACTTTACAGCTGAATCTTCTCACAAACAATATCACATCATATCTGATTGAAAATCAGCTCAAAATTGATTTAGTCTTGCTTGGAGCAGCAAATGGGTGGGGCTTATCAAGAGATGACATTACATATCATGCCAGCGAGGTTGTTAAATATGCAGGAAATGATGTGAAATTGACTTTCAAATAGTTTCCTTTGATTGTTTTAAGTTTTGGAACTTATTCTATTGTATAATGGTGCAGACCCCACCCGTCTGGAAACTAAGTTAAATAAACTGTGAGGATTTTTAAGATTTATTTGCAAATGTTAGTTGTTTCATGTCATTTATTGTATTTGGCTTTAAAACTTACCTCATACAAGAAGTCTATACAGCAAAAGTGTGGACTATAGGACTGTAATATATTGCCAAAAAAAAAAAAAAAAAAAAATCATACTAGTTTGTGTGTGTGTGTGTGGATATTATGATGTCAGTGTGAAGGTAGCACAGATGTTTCTATACAGGTTCTTTGTCAGCTTAGATTCCAAAATTCAAGACTGCTTATGTTAATGCAGCTTCAGTTGCATGCCCCAGGTTCAAATTGTAATTTTAAATGTTTTATAAAAGTGTCTAATAGTTGTCTGCTATGATGTATTCTTAATTTCATGATGTTCCTTGTACTGTAGTACACGTCTTTAGACACACCTTTGTCTCTTGGTAAGGCAGCTGGTCGATGAGGTGGAAGGTGCTGAGCATTCAGCAAGTTCAGATAAAAGAGTAGCAATGGCATGAAAGAAGGCACTGCAGGCACAAGAAATGACCTTTTGACACGCCCCCACCCCCACCCCCACCCCANCCCCACCCCACCCACTTTTTGTAGCATACTGTACATGATCAGCGACTACTTTTATAAGTGCTGAGATGAGAGTTAACAGTTGGCTGACCTGTTTGGGCTATGAGGTCAGTGTTTCAGAAAGGTAACTTAAGCAGTCTTTCTAAGGCATGTTATACCTTGCTATATGAATGGCAAATCTTGAAGGAAAAAAAGTTATTATTACAGTTTTTCTCAATTGCTTTGGCTCAATTCTCGAATGAAAATTATTTTTTTCAAAACAAGTTCAAATCTCTGAACAACTAGTTTCTTGTTCATACCAGATTTGAATTTCTTATTAATTTTGGCTTATTCATTTAAGCAAATTGCATGTGTTTTTGCATGTGTGCAAAAGAGTAAATACAATTGTCTACAATTTGCACAACACATGGCTGCTGAACAAAACTGATGAGTTGATTCTCAGTGAAATTGTTATACTCTTCACAACTTCTAAATATTCTTTCATCGTGTGAGCCATCGCATGCAAAATGATCCACTCAGTTATCAAAATCTGTCAAACATACATGTATATTCCATAAATATCTAAGACATGGAATGTTTGTGATGCCTGCTAAATTGGCAAACTACCTGCCAGGGACATAGTAATGAAACAGAAATCACCATCTCACCAATCAACTAATCAAGTTTGGAAGTATATATATATATATATATATATATGGATTTTTTTTTCCCATTGTTGTTACAGGATTTTTTTCTTTTTTTTATGGATGTCATTTTGTGGCAAATTTTCTGTTCACTGTTCTGTGTATGACTTTACATACAAGAAACATGTAAAAATGGACATGCAAATGTGAATTTTCTGTTTATATGTAACACATTGCTACAAAAATATATTTACTGTATATATACAAATGTCCATCCATCCATCCATTCTCTATACCCATTTGTCCTGCTAAGGGTCACAGGGGACTGGAGCCTATCCCAGTGGTCATTGGGCAAGAGGCAGGGTTCACCTGGACAGATCGCCAGTCTATCGCAGGGCTGACACATAGAGACAGACAAACTCATTCACACCTATGGGCAATTTAGAGTTTCCAAATCACCTGACCTGTATGTCTTTGGAGGTAGGAAGAAGCCAGAACACCTGGAGAGAACCCACATACAAATGTGCATGTCCTTTTTCTGCAGTACAGTATTGTACAGTATTGACTTTTCCCAGTAAACTTTTACCTACTGTTGAACTTTTACCTACTGTTGAAATCGGCATCTATAGCATTCAGCTAGACAAAACTGACATTCTTGTACAGTAAGCAGTCAGTGTCAAAAAAGTAGAACAAGTAGAAATTTGTATATAAGAAACATTTCCAGGGTTGACTGCCATGGTGAAAAAATATGTAAACATTTTGACCAGTACAGCTCACACAATGACAAAAAAAAAAAAAAAAAANAAAAAAAAAAAAAAAAAAAACCTTTTCATTTTGGTGGCATTGGCCAAATTACTGACACAAGAACTAGGTGTTGAAGCATGAATGAAATGTTTTGGGTGAGCTAGTACATTTTGCAGACCTGCAATAGAGTTGTGATATCCCATAAAACAGTTATGACAACTGCACTTACAGTTTAGAGAATGTTAAGACTATTTAAAAAAAAAATGAGCCAAAGTGATTGAGAAAAACTGTAATTCTAATCTTGAAAGTCAGCAGAAATTACAAACTAGTACATGTAGCTGGTTACACCAAGCATACAGGTGGTATCTTAAATCACGTGAAGGGGACAGAGACAGATATTGAAATTCTTATTTTCATGTAGGGGTCTTTTTTTTTTAATTATCTTTGCAATAGTTTAATGTAAAAAAACAACCTGATGAGCTTCTATTGTGCTTCTACTGACAGCAGGCTATTTTAGGCTATTACTTTAATGCTCCCCTCCAAAAAAGCCTGCTCTCTCATCTGATTGGCCAGCTGTGTCAGGTCTCAGCTGGCAAAACCCATATGAAGCATGGATGCTAGCCAAACACTTGTTAGCTTTGTACTTTGTGGGTGCCTCTGTGTTATATATTGACATTATAGTTTTTCTCAATCACTTTGGCTCATTTTTTGAAACAGTCTTAACATTCTCTAAACTTTAAGTGCAACTGTCACAACCTTTTTATGGTATATCACAAGTCTATTGCATGTCTACAAAATGTAGCAACTCACCCGAAACATTTAATTCATGCTTCAACACCTAGTTCTTGGGTCAGTAAATTGGCCAATGCCACAAAATGAAAAGGTTTTTTTTTTTTTTTTTTTTNTTTTTTTTTTTTTTTTTTGTCATCTTGTGAGCCAAACTGGTCAAAATGTTTAGATGTTTTTTCACCATGGCAGTCAACCCTGGAAATGTTTCTTATATACAAATTTCAGTTTTGTTCTACTTTTTTGTTGACACTGACTGCTTACTGTACTACACAAGAATGTCAGTTTTGTCTCACCGAATGCTGTTGTGTACCACACTGAGCTTTTTAGATACCCGTTTCAACAGTAGGCAAAAGTTTACAGGGAAAAATCAATACTGTACAATACTGTAGAACATAGCAAAAGGATATGCACATTTGTATGTATACAGTAAATTAATTTTTGTGGCAATGTGTTACATGTAAACAGAAAATTCACATTTGTGTGTCCATTTTTTACATATTTCTTGCATGTAAAATCATATATAGCGAGCAGAAAATAATAAATTGTACCTCCTCACAGTACGTAACACTACAAGTTCCCATCTTCTTGGTGGACATCCTGTCGCTNAAATTGTACCTCCTCACAGTACGTAACACTACAAGTTCCCATCTTCTTGGTGGACATCCTGTCGCTCTTGTTGGTCTGGAATATACATGGATGTGTGACAGATTTTGATAATGAATAGATCATTTTTCATGTGATGGCTCACATGATGAAAGAATGCTTAGAAGTTGTGAAGAATATGACAATTTCACTGAGAATCAACTCCTCAGTTTTTAATCAGCAGCCATGTGCATGTACTTACTGCGCAAATTGTAGACAATTGTACTTATTATTTTGCACACGTGCCAAAGCAGTTTGCTTAAATGAATAAGAAATTCAAATCTGGTGTGAACAAGAAACTAATTGTTCAGAGATTTGAACNAAAAAAAAAAAAAAAAAAAAAAAAATTCTCATTCGAGAATTGAGCCAAAACGATTGAGAAAAACTGTAATATGTTATACAAGTAAAGAACTAAGCAAAAAGCAAAGCTTTCAGGGCAGACCTAAGGGTTTTTCTTACATATCTTTCTTTTGGCATAAAAGTTTTGTAATTTCACAATATTTGACACATACTCCCTATTAAATTACAACATAACTTTAAGGAAAATAAGAAGGTCTGACTGCCATTTATTCTTGAACATCCAACATTTGATAGTGACTATGCCAAAGTGACATCATTGGTGAAGCATCAGTTAAACACGTCTCTCTACTGTGTGTTTGGCCATAACCTAGTTGGAGGGGTGGAGGCCTAATGGTGCAGACAAAGTGTGTTTTAATATGGGCCGAACAATTTAACACAAGACACAGATCATTAAACCTACATGGGAATCATTTTTCTGCCCCTAATGATGGTTCGTCTTCTTTATATGTAACAAATGCTTTACAATGACCAAATTAACAGCAGTTACTGTAAAACAAGCAGGACTGAGGCTTTTCATTAATCGAATGGTAATAAAGACATCCATGCTTTCAGTCTCTTAAAAAAAAAAAAAAAAAAAAGATTGTTGTCCACTTTATAGTCCCAAAAGGTTTCTGTTTGTATTGAATGGAGCAAAACACATTCTTTAGCTTGTTCTTTGATTAGGTAAAGCCATCATTTGCTACCAGTCTGTCCCATGCGTCAAATAAAAAGAGCTCTAGCATGACTTTTATTCTCACTGTGGGAGCATGGCTGCAGCTTAAATAGTCTTATTGGTTTTGTTTTGGCTGGCTGTGATCTGGCCTGTGTGACTGTTAATCCCAGCAAAAAAATGACTTTAGGCCGACTTGTGCTGTACTGTTGCTCACATTTATAAAAAGAGACGAGCGTTCTCATTCTCGTCACAGACAGCGGCAAAGGAAACCAGGGACACAATTTCAGGAAGTTTTCTTTGGCCTGCAGAGAAAACCAGAAAGGAGATTTTTCTGAGATCCATTTTTAGTAGCGTCAGACGTTTGGGTTGGCGGGGTGTGGGGGGTGGTCAGGGAGTGCCGGGCTGAAAGTGCAACATGTGTGTGTTTGCCTCTCTCTTGGCTGGATGTGGTCAAGCTCTTAAGTATGCAGAAAATGAATGTGCCACCCAGTGAACAGGTGCTTCTCTTAAGCTCTAGAATAAAGTTAGCGCACTAATGAAGCATCCCAATACTTTCCTGTTTGGAGAACAGATGAGCAAAGGATCAAAGATAAAGTCTTAATTAGGAATTAAGAACCACAAATACTTTGTAGTTAGTAATAGAAGTCTTCTCATTTCCCTGATCCCTGTAGCTCGAATCATTAATTCATCCTATTTATTTCTAACCCCTAGTTAACCATTATTAACATCATTATGTAATCTACACTGTACTGTGTCACATATACATACTGAACATCCTCATGCACAGTTTGAGGAAACGTGATTCAGTTTCGTCAAAAGACTCGGATTTACACATTGGTTTCAATGTCACCAAGCATGAGCTTAGACAGACAGATAGAATTGCTGACTGAACTGTCATCTGTAACTTGCTCTGTCTTTCTCCCTCTCTTCTCCAGGGACCTGAAGAATAATTTGATAAGTACAGTAGAGCCTGGGGCCTTCCGTGGTCTGGTGGCTCTGAGGAGACTGTGAGTATGATGAGGCCTTGTAATGGCTTTCTCTGGGGGAACAAGGGGACAAGTTCTCTGGCCTCAGAAACAACTAGAAAGAGGCTTTCAAGTCCAGGGTGAAACTGCTCAAATGTTAAACTGAAGTAGAAGTACTGCAGTTTCTCTTTCAAACACTTCTGCTTTATAAACTTTCTTTGTCCAGCAGGGTTAACTGTGCTCAGGTCGCTCTTCTGCAGCAGTGCCTTCCTTCACTTTATCACATTTACAGCTAACTGGCTAATTTTATCACATTCTGCAGCATTTGGGGGCTTAATATTTTGCCAGAAGGCACATCAGCAGGAGTTATTAGGAGAAATGAGAGCAGTTATTGTACACTTTCTTCAGTCAGATGTTGGAGATTGGAACTACTGACCTTCAGGAGAGACCTCTAAATTCTCTGTAGTGAACAATACAAATGTTTCAATGTAAGAATGACAGAATTCTCAAGCAGAAGACTGAAATCGTGTTTCAAAGTTACATGAACAGAGTAATCACCATCCCAAGGAAAACAGTGTATTTTTAGGATGTCGATGCACTTAATTCCGTCATGTACAAATTTCAAAGTTTTAAATTTTGGTTTCATCTTTTTTTAAGCATGCAGGATTTTGGCTGCAGAAGAAAGTAAAGAACATGAGTCTCATTTTTGGGTGGACTCCTCTACTTGAGTAATTTTCTCAACGATTACTCTCCTTCTGGCTCCCTCCACATAGGCTTCAGACTGAATGACATGGCAGCAGCCTTATAGTTAGTGGGATCTGGGCTGGCAGGGTTGCAGGCAGTGAGCTAGCTGTGCTGATTCGGGGCGCGTGTGCGCCAGGCTGAGGAGCAGCAGAGTGCTAATTTAAGTGCTCCCCAACTGGTGATTACTCGAGTGCTCTGCTTATTTTCCCACAGCTGCTCCAGCAAAGCAGCTCTTTAATTACAGAGCATGAGGGTAAGGAGCCACAGACACAACAGTACTCAGCCACTTGTGCAGAAGCCCACTGCATTTACACATGCATGTTTGTGTGTGTGCGCGTGCATGTGAGTGTTTGTGCCAACAACAGTTATGTGAGGGGTAAAAAGCCAGTAAAGGTCAGACCTGATATTCCAAGTTAGAAAAAATAAAGAATCGTGGCACAGGTATGGTACATAACAAGTATGTTAGTAACATACAGTACCTGATCACAGCTGATAAAACTCTCTGCATTAGATTTTCAGAAAGCAACCATGCATGGAAACTTTGACACCAGCACACAGACGCATTCATATTTTTGTAGTGAATCCTATCCTGTATTCTGTCCCTCACACTTTTTCCTTCCAAGCTCTGCTAAGTATCAACATACAATATATAAATAAGCCAGAAGAGATGCTTTCAGTTTGCCGTTTTGTTTTTGTCCTTGTAGGGATCTATCTGACAACAGGATTGGCTGTCTCTCCCCTGAAATGTTCCTAGACCTTGGGAATCTCTCTAAATTGTGAGTAATCCCAAAATTGAAAACACACAGTGCACTCCTGTACGAGCAATTTACTCTGTCTGGTGGTTATTTTGGATATGGCTTCAGTAATGTATCCCATTATACAGTAATGTGGTTTTAGTTTTTGTGAGAACTGACCTGTATCTGTATGTGTGTGTGTGTGTGTATTTTTCTCCACAAACAGGAATTTATCTGGGAACATCTTTTCTGCTCTGACAATTGGATTGTTCACACACCTCGTGGCTCTCAGAGTGCTGTAAGGCAAAAACACACAATAATCTATTCAGTACAATCACATAAACTCACACATATCACACACATGGCTTACTTAACTGGTTCATTAACTCATTTATCACCACCACAGAGAGAATGGACTTTTTGCACAAATACAAACACCTACACACAGATACACACAAGTTGCAAGTATGTTTTTTTATTCCCACCAGGCACTTCAGCACTGAGACTTTGTTCTGTGACTGTCAGTTAAAGTGGCTTCTCCTTTGGGCCCGAGGCAACTCAGTGAAAATTGGCAACAACACAGTGTGTGTGTTCCCCACCCACCTCCACGGCCTGGAGTTTCGAAACCTGCGTGAACAGCAGCTCAGATGTGGTAAGGATATAATATAATTATCTGGACCTGAGTGGGCAGTATCAGGTGTTATTAGGTGACTCTGTGACTCTTGAAATGAATGGTAGCAATGTAAATTAATTATTTAAATGAAAAAGCATTCAACATGACATTTTGTAGACTCTTAATAATAGAAACATAAGCCAAAAATGAAGATATTTATCCACACTGTTAAATAAAGTTCCTTCAATTAAATATCTTTTGCTAAATTGTGATCTACATTCATATATAGTCACATGTTATAAATTTACAGGTTGATTATTTAAATTTATTTTTGACTATAGCTACTTATTTAGCCATTTTGCTTACCTGTGGTGAACTTGTGCTGTCCAAAACTCATCTACAGCGACAGATCATTTATCAGTTATTCTCTTTTTAAAGCAGTTATTCTGCACAGCTGGTTTATTAATTCTACCAACTCATTAGTTGATTGCATTCACCTGTCATTCAAGGTGTGACTCTATCCCTGATTAGATAAAAGCCAGCCATGAGAAACAGGATGTCTAGCCATTATGCTTGGTTAGATGAAAAATGGCTGGAAAACTTTCCTGAGAGGAAGCCTTCTCACTAAGTTGATTTTATCGAGCAAAACAATGAGAAAACGTAGCACATCGGCACCTTTTGGTTTCTGTTGCCATTCACAGGAGAGCCTGTGGAGTATCTTGATTTTTGAAGATATCTAGGAAGCAATTGAACATTCTGAAGGAAAAAAAAAAAAAAACTATTGCAATACGACTCCCAGAAGGAAGAAGGAATATTGTTACTTTTGAAGAGAGGTACTGAATAGTAAATGACTTTTTGTTTCATGGCAGATTCTTAAAAAAACATAAGGAGAATATTTGTTTTAAAACAAAATGCAGATTAAATGGTCACTTAAGAAGGACATTTTACCGTGCTGCTCTCCTGAAAAGAGTATCTGTATTCTGAAAGATGCCTTCTGAGACTTCTCATTAGCATGAAACTGTTTAATTTCACTAACACTGCATTTTGAAGTGGTTAGCACAATGAGAGCATGATTAAGTAGATCTATTGAGATAATAGCTTTCCCTCTCCACTGTTATCTCTTCACCTGCTGTGAACTGTCTGACAAACCTAATATGAAGCTATGATTTAGTGCAGGATTCTCAGGCAAGCCCTAGGCAAAAACTGTCTCATATGATTGTCCTTGGCCTATATTTCATACCACTTGTTTTGTTGCAGCAGAAGTTTAAAAGTTAGAGGAGCAGGAGTTAGAGGAGGAGTTAGTGAATCGAAGGTTACTAGTGCACATTCCCACATCACCTTAAAAATTCTTGGCTGGGAAATCTGCATTTCAGCAAAGTGTAACTCTTCAGCTGGTAGATTTTTAGTTGAAACAGCTCAGTAGCCAGCATTAGAAGATTCCCCAGATACTTATGGGGGTTTTTCATTATAAAAATTATAGAGCTTGGTGTATCTGTTTGCCCTCACTGACATCAGACTAGCACAAGAAAGAGTCAGAAAATCGATTGCATGGTAAGCAACAGACTTTCAAATTTAAGTTGATAATAAATCCTGGGTTTTTAAGGTATACTGTACCTTACTTCATACCAAGCAGAGACTGTACAATTTAAATAATTTTGTACAATTGTGTTAACTCACTCTTGCACCAATGAATAGCCCTTTCATAATGGAAAAAGCCTATGATTTCTGTACTCACACTGTACGGCTCAAATGACAGAGTACACTTAACATTGCTTACTCTGTATGAAACCTCCTGATAGTTTTATTTGATGATTTCTGATAAAGCTTTATTCAATTCAAAACAATTCAGGTAGCTTTACTAACGAATTTCAGGAAATCTGAATCTGAGACTCAAACGCTCAGACTGCAAGAAAGCTGGGCAACATTTCTGACATGTTGGAAATCTGTCTGACTGCCTGCTTACTAAATTGCAGGCATGGAATCAGGCTTTGTGGGCTTCATGTTGCTTGTCAAAAAGCTGATCAATCACATTCTGAGAATTAGTCAATGACTGCTGAGTCATGGTTAAAATGAATGAAAAGTCTTAATGTGTTTGCCTGCCTTAAGATTCTTCATTGAGTCATAAGAGCTCATTTTTGTATCTATGACTTTCAGAATGTCAGTAATAGCTACTGTAATTTGACAAAAGAAGACAAGCAAAACACGCTAATAGCAAAAATGAATACCATTACTTAACGCTGAAATACTCATATTAGGATGGATGTTATTGCATTATGGTGCCCATTATGGAAGACAAAACATCCTCTTTACTGACTGAAAGTTGTTAGAAGAATCCAGAAGTCTCAGTTTCAGACAGGCAATCTCTCCCTCTCTTTCCTCCCCTCCTTTGCTCTGTCTTCCTGCTCTGTGCTGCAGTCCACGGGGGAATTGTATCTCATATGTGATAGAATCATCCTCCTCTTCTCCTTACATCTGGTTCACACAGGGGATATTGCTCTGGAATGAGAAAATCATTGGTTCAGATAGTGGTGGTGGGGTATGTGCATGTGTATGTCTGTGTGTGTGTGTGTGTGTGTGTGTAGGCACATTATATGAAGATGCATTATATGCATGATGTGAAACATGGTGCAGAAAAAATAATGAGGCTGCAGCATGTACATGTTCTCTCCCCACAGTTTGCAATTTGCACACACACGCACACACACACACACTGTCATCCTGAGATGTCTGCACCACAGACATTCTGGACTTAGTCTATGTAATCCTTAATGTTTGTGTTTTTCGTTCACATGGAACAATCCCAAACAAGTACAGGGTAATTTTGTGGACAAAGATCTATGAGTGGAATTCGGAGGAAAGACAAGCAGCACTGCTTTCAACCCCTAGCACATCCATTATGGGATTACAATGATAATGTTCTGGGCTCTCTGCTCTTGCTTTCCTTGGATCCATCCACCTCTCCACACCGTAACTCCATCTTACAACGCTTTATTCATACAGTTGGCTACAAGCAAGCTCAAATTGGACACAGCACATTGCTCTAACAACCATATTTTTTAATATTATTTGATAGCTGTTATTTTCATATGGCTTCACTTTGTAAGGGAATCTCGTATACACCAGCCAGGACCTTGTTAAGCTGTGTGGATGGGATATTGCTCAGCACCTGATGCTAGGCTCTTGTTATCAAGAAAAATGATGGCATGAAATGGAAAACATACCTCTTCCACATTCACATGCTTTAGAAAATGTTAATATTTCTCTACAGATATTTTTCTTCCTTGTTTTTATGAAACTATATCACAGACAATGCATCTGCCTATTGCTGCAATGGCTGGGATGTGATGGGTAGCAGATGTCTGCACCATACATTCCAGCAAGGAGCCCTTGTCCCTCTACCAATGCAGGTCGGATACTGCTTGCAAATGAGGGAGAACGGAGAACACATGCAGCTTCCTGCCAGGATCAGGTGCTTCCTGTGTTGAGTTCAGGTCAGGCATCTGTTTGGCTCATCCATCTGTGGCCTTCTGGTTTTTTAACACTGCTGCGATGAAACCCTCAGCGCAGACGTAAAGTGTGGTGCGCACATAGCAGGTTACACACTGCTGGACAAGTGTTTGTCTTTATAGCACTGTTTATGACACAGCGAGCACAGCAGACAGGGTAAAGGATCAGTTGACAAAAAGCGAACAGGTGAATTCAACGAAGTCAAAAGCTGAAAGCAGAGGTAAACACACAGCATGCTTTCACCCTTTATGAGCACCATGTCCTTAAATTAAACTCCAAACACAGACCCATATGTTTTTCCCAGTGTTGTACCTCTAATAATGTCATAAATTTAAACTTCAGCTCAACACACCCTGTCACTTGTGACTTTGAAGTTCATTCACACGTCTTGGAATCCATTGTTTTGAGAAAGCACGGGATGATAAAATGACCAGAAGAAACTAGAAGCATACTCATTAGAGCGCATACCTTCCCCGAGGCCAAACAAGCCAAGACAAAATAATAAACTGGTGAGAAAGTGAAAGAAACAGCTATAATAAACATTTTTACAGTATTTCTGGATCTATCTTTGCCCTGTTTGTTGCTGTGCAACAATTCCATTAATGTGCTCCCTGTCCAAGGGATATTATATTTTAGTCCACCAGATCCAGATCATTATGTGAATCCAGACCAAATTACAGATACTGTATGTCTGAATTTTTTTTTTTTTTTTCATTTAGATTGGTGCAATACTTTTGAATAAATTAACAGAAATATGGAAAAGCACCCTATCTTGCTATGTTAAGAAATAGTTTAAAAAATTGTTGGATCTACTACTGGGTCCAGATCTGCACAAGTGCTTAACAGGTTTTCCCAGCTTTTTGAGCAATCCTGCTAACAAACAAACATGGGGGAAAACATAATCTCCTTGACAGAAATAAAGGAGAACCAAGTGAATGAAAGAATGAATGAGAATATGTTTTTAGTCAGTGGTCTATGCACTTTTAATGCTAACAGACAAGGAGAGAGAAATTAGCTATAAGCTACCAAAGTGTGCTGACAACCTTGTTCCAAACACTGAGCCATACTGCCACTGTACCACCCACTCTCTCTCTCTGACACACACACACATGCACACACACGCACACAGAGCGCAATTTCATTTTGCTCTGGCAGTGTCCAACAGGCAAAGGCAAGCAGCCACACTTTGATCCTTGGCTCAAAGCGTTGTTTCAGCAGTATCAGTGTCAGCCAAGTCAACAGTCAATGGCCCCCATGCTGTTGCTGCTGTGTGTCGCCTTCAGGAAGTAACAAAGCCTCAGCTACTGTTGCTGAGGGCTGTCATAGAGACTAACACCCTAACATGGTCAGCTAAAGTAATTACACTGTGAGAGAGTGAGAGTCATCATGGAAAACCCAATATTAGTGACAGATTTATAATGTTACTCTGAAAAGCATGGCACGTTTGATTATGCACCTATGATTATAAATTACTTATGTGGAAAATTGAGGTCAAAGCTCTGCATGTGTTAATAGCTATGATTACTTAGTAGATGATATGTTACCATAAACAGAACCACTAGTTACTTTATTCACCTTAAGGGAAATGTTAAGTTTGGCCATAAACGTCTCACCAGATCACCCAACGCAGATCTGCTGTATAGATATAGTTTCTTTTATTAATCAATGCATGGAGCAGTAAAAGTATTTATGACCCATGTATCAAATGACCCATCACACTGCAGCACCATCCACAATTGATCTGAATACCAGCGAAAGCAAAGAACTTGCTTATGCTGCTCTTTGGAGCGTGTCCAAGGAAATGTCTGGCCGTGTATGAACAAACATGCTCTGAAGGAATCCCCGTACAGTGAGCTGGCAAGGCGCTGGGATAATCCTGGATCCACAAAATAGACGGTCAGTCAACTCCTCACCCTGCCACTGATGCAGCTCATTTGGTCATGGTGATTGGAGACATTGCTTTGTCTTTGAATTCATATATCCTATCAGCAATCTGAATCTGGTGCTGAGGAATTTTCACTAAAAATGTACTTCCTCCCTCCCTTGCATTCTGGCACACAGCTTGGACCACATCTTCTAATCTCATGCTTATCGTAGCCTTACTGTTTGGCAAAAGGCCTGAGGACTTAGCTAGCTGCAAGGTAAGTAATCCTATCAGTGGTGTTGTGCCAGTCCTCCATTGTAAACATGTAAAGAGTTAAGGAGAGTCCAGGGGAGGGCTCAAGGCTGTTCTCCTTTATCATCTGCTGTTCTTCTCTCACAGAAACGTGGGAACAACAGGGGAGGAGTGTGACCTTGAGAGAATGTGTGTTTCGTTGTGTGTTGACTTGACTGTTTTTTTTTTTTGGGGCAAAGCTTTGTGTGTTTGTATAATCAAGTCAGATATAAATCATACATACACTCTATGCATGTATGATGTATGTCTGACTTGATTATTCTGCTTTTAGATGTTATCATCATTGGCAGCAAGGTGATAGTGGTGCCGATGCATCATTCTGCCCTCAGAAATCTAACATCGAACCCCAACATCATATCATCCAGTTCCTCTGTCCTCTCTTTGTCTTTCTCAAGGTTGGATGAATGACTTATCCCAATGATCCCCACATCCTCTCCTCTGGATTTGAAAGGAGGGGGTTTACAAGTTGACCTTCCTGATCTCTATCCTCTTCCTCTCTTCCAGATGGGCCACTGGAAATACCTCTGTTCCAGTTGATCCCGTCCCAGAGACAGCTGGTTTTTCAGGGCGATAGGCTTCCCCTGCAGTGTACTGCTTCCTACCTGGACCCGTCAGTGGAGCTGCGGTGGCGTCACAATGGCCAAATCGTGACCACGCAGGAAGACTGGGGCATCTACCTGGAGGAAACCCTTCTTCATGACTGCTGCCTGCTGAGCAGGTACACACAGGCAGTAAAGAGAAAGAGAGAGATGGAGTGAGGATGTATGAGGGAATGTGAGCTGAGTGCTGATGAACAATGGATTGCTGTGTTTCACTGACACAAACAGGCACAGGCACTATACACATGCTGTACAAGCAAGCCATTGGATATATACATCATCAATCAAATACCTGAGCAAAGTGCATGTACCTCAACGCTGTACAGCACTTGAGTAAATGCTTTTAGTTACCTTCCATCTCTGTGCAAATCCATGAAGAACACATGTGTGAAGCGACCCAGCACAGCTATGTGACCCACAAACAGCCATGCTCACAGGGGTCACTGTTGCTCATTGACCAAGCTCACCAGCACAGTCACACACATGGAAACACACACATATGCACTATACATACATATACACACACATCTCTCTCTCTCAGATTGGAGCTCTGGTTTACCGTTTGTTATTGGTGCCCTTGATAAGGATCTGAAAGGACAGGACAGAATTGTCTCGGCAGTATGCCAAAACCTCAGGGCAATCAGCGCTTTGTCTCTAGAGGATAGCCGTTCAGTCGCTCCCGCAGCTTTGTCGGAGCGCTGACTGATCACACACTAAGAGGAACAGATGCTGAATCATAATTGCAGTGACAAAGTAAACCAGCGTTACTGCCTTTCTCACATTTTTTGATTGAAGGGCATACCGCAGGCCTCCATCCTCTTCCTGTCTTTGTTTTCTCAGTGGTCTGCTGTGCGTATCGATGTGTATGTGCATGTGTGTGTCATAGTAAATGCATTTGGCGTAACGTTCTGGCAACCGGGCTCAGACGATGGAGCACACTGCTGTTGATTAGTTTAACTGCTGCCTGCACTGAGTCGGTCTTTCTTACATAAATATTGATGGAGCGCTGACAGAAATATGTTTCCCTGTGTCAACCGGGCCAGAACACTTCTTGTTGTGTGGTTTACTTGGCAACAAGAATGCCAACAACCTTCTCCTTCATTTCTGGGAAGGAACACTGTTCCCCTGGCTGCAAACACTACAAATAGTAAATGATTTTTTTTTTTTTTAATTTTATTTTATTTTGTAGCAATTTACTCTTTGTCATTTTCAGAGCCCTCTATTGTGATTGTATCACTTTGAATAATTAGATTATAGGTAGAGGGAGCTTTTAGTGATATTTTAGTGTCTTGGAAAGCACCTGTTTATGTTCTTCTGCACAGTTTATTTTGTAATAAGGTTTTATTGGGGATCATACTGTCCATGTTTATGACCTAACAAACAAAACCCTTAAATACCAACGTGCAACAGTGGTAAGACTAATATTTGAAGTAATCAGCTTCATGTATAAAAGCACAGGAGAGGAGAGGAGAGGAGAGGAGAGGAGAGAGTCCTTGTTGTCATTGCTGGTGTCATTCTTATGCAACTGACCCTCCATATATGTCTCTGTAAGGACTGATTATATCCATTAGTCCCATTTCCACCCGGTTATTTCTCTGTCCTGCTCCTCATCTCCCCCCAACTCAGTCCAAGTCCCCAGAAATTTGACTCTAGTTTTCCAGCTCTGTGTGCCAATGGAATGTGATGAATTTCTGGTCATTCCCATTCTGATTAGGGCCACGCTTGCAATTATCCACCACTCTCCTCTTGTATACACACATTATGCAACGTTCTCCCTCAAGTGGAGCCCATACGGTCATGTTGCTCTTGGCACCTAAAATGTCTCCCTCCTGTAGAAAACCTGTGAGGAACAGACATCATTTCCATAGCTGATGATGAGCGTGTAGCTGAGTTCAGTCCAACATAAACAATCTGCTGTGCCTGGGCTAAACTTCACCCTTCGCCCTACTCCCATAGCTTAAACTGCAGTGCTGAAAGAGACGTGTGTGTGAGGGGGGGGCGGGGGGGGATTAGAGACCTGTGACCTCACTGGTCTAGCAGTCACTAAGTAGAAAAATCAAGAAAAAATGTAAGTAATGTTTTGGACTTTGACATGCCAGACATTGTCAATGCCCATTTAGCCACAGTGGGCAATATATTAGTCATTACAGCTCGTGTTTGTGTCGTTCACCTTGGATGAATGTCTTCTAAGTCAGTCAGCCTCGCCCTACATACCCCATCTGAGGGAAAAGACTGAATACACAGGATTTAGTATGTGGGCAGCACAGTGTTGCAGCATGAGACACCAAAGGCTCAGTGAGGTGACTCTTGGAAGGTGAGCTCAAAATGTTTAGTGGTTATTTTCTCAGCCGAATTCTGCTTATCATGTTTTAGGCGGTATCAGGCAGCGTGGATATTAAAATGTGACATTATTACTGAACCAGGCAAGTTATGATGAAAGTAATGTGCATTTGTATTTACATTTGTTTTGTGTGTGTGTGTGTGTTGTTGTTATGTCAGTTCTTTGCTGTTATCACAGTGTGATGCATCATTATAGCCTTTTATTTGCCTGCACAGGGCAGCCCGATAAGCTGATCTATTTACATTGTTCACAGTGAGCAATAGCAAAAAATAAGGCCTCAAGAGGCCTGGTGGTGCTGCAATGTGTGGGCCAGACTCCTGCTGAGTAATGTGGCAGGCCAAACTCTCAGTATTAGGTATGCTAGTGGCAGCAGTGGGACCAGCCTCAGACTCATGTTTCATTAATCAAACATTTTAGAGCCCTGTAGCTAGATACAGCCGACACTTTGGAGGTATCTTTCTTAATCTTCTCCATTTTTAATCAGGCTAATCTTGCACAAAACGAAGAGCCTAGTTGGGGAATATGAAGACAATGTAAAAAGGAAAATCTCTCTCTCTCTCTCTCTCTCTCTCTCTCTCTCTCTCTCTCTCTCCCCTCCTTGTCTTTGTTGTTTATCTTCCTATAGTGCTTTCTCAGCTCTTGCCCAACAATTACAATCGCTCATTTCTTTACATTATGATTTGTGCCTCTTCCAGCATCAGTTGCCACAGGGATCAAATTTGATTATGTCCACACATACACAATTTTACCTCTGGTTTCATCACTTTATTGCTTGCCAGTTTCAGCCAGTACAGACAGATATGAGCTTTTAGTTACATCAGATAAAGTTAGAAAAGGATAAAATGAGGAGAAATACATAGTGAAATATGCATGTTTCAGAATGGCTTTAGAGAGAATACAATGAAAATGACGAGTGTGTTGTACATATGTGCATGCCTGAATAGTTTGCAGCATGTAGTACTATAGCTCTTTTTCTGTTTATGCCTGAATAGTTTGAAATGCACATTTTTAATAAGTCCTTGCAAGCTGTGATAAAGCAGTGCTGTGATCATCAGGTTTGCATAAAAATGGCCTGGCTTTGGAACATTTGCTGGGTGAAAGGGACAGATTGAAACTATACAGTCTCGTAAGCATCATTATGTAAACAAATTGTTAAATATCAGCGTGTGAGCATAAATGCTCCTAATGAGCCTTTGGGGACTGCTCCACAATGGTTCAGTGTTACCGTGGATTTAGGTCAGTGCTTTGTGCATGAGCTATGTGTTCCCCTGGTCTACTGCTTTTCAGAAACTGGGGTGATTTATTATTCAATGTGAGGATGGCCTCCCATGAAAATGTTGACTGGCTGCTAGACAGTTTCGTCCACTATCATTGTTTTGTCTGAGTATATGGAAGTTAGTGATGATCAGGCTGCAACATGCTGGATAAACCTGCAACAGTTTTCCATTGTCAGGCTGTTGGTTGGGGACAAGAATTGTGGGGGGAAGGGTTAGGGCTCCACAGAGGGGAAGGAGAGATGGAGGTTATCTGTGTGTATATGTGTGTGAGTATTGGCGCGGGGGGGAGAGTTCCTGTGTGTTTCCCAGCATTCAGACATTTGGCCTATGCTCACTGGTGATGTAACTAGGATGAATACAGCAGCTCTGTCTCACACACATGCATTCTTGTAACTGTACACATTGTGCACACATGCTTGCAAGCACACATACTCTGCACTGCTTCAACCAATGCCATCATCATCATCATCATCATCATCATCATCATCATCATCATCATCATCATCATCACTAACATTACCAATCATTTTGGCACAGCAAAAGCACCATTGTAAAGCTTTTATTCTCACCATGCAGTGGAATGTAATTCCTCTGTTGGCAATATCTTTATTGAAAGGCGGAATACAGTGGATCATTCCATCAGTCCCAAAAACGTAATCCAAGGCAACTGTTGTCACATTGTTTTGTTGTTACATAAAGTGACACACAATGCTCATGTTATAAATCCACAGGTGAGCATGCTCCTAAAACAGTAATGAAGTACCAATATGGTTTAAAGATGTACTTTGCTTCATACAAAGCCTCTGAATCTAACATTGATAAAAATCTAAAGGTGGATTCATGCAACTTTATGGCAATCATCATTGATTTTAACTGCTTGCAAATGTGCCATGAATGCAGTTTTTAAAGGAAAATTACAACATACTGTAACAGTATTTTGGCAAAAACAGAGTTACATTAGCTGAAGTAACTATGCAAATTGAATTTCAGCCACAATTTATTTTTATTTCATGGTTGTATTACTCTTTTATTTTTTATTACTCTACAGGATTCTTTAATGGAAGGTTTTGAGTATACTCCTTGCATGAACATGTAGTTTTGCAATCAGAAAGTAAAGTACAAAATCTTGACTTCATATTACTGGAACATGGCAAACTGGTGATTTTAGCCAATTTCACTATCGTGAGTTTGGAAGGTATTTCATGATATTATGACCCACTGTAACACTAGTCCTGTGTAAATAGAACTTGCTTGAATAATCATAAGATATTCAGCCTTCCGCCTTCCTATATGTTACCTAAATTATCTGTTTTTTAGAATTAGGTTTCAAACAGCAGACGTCATCATTGTGGTTTGTTATATTATGAGGAGACAGCTGTTGTCCTGTGGAAACAAGCTGATAGGTGGGCTGAGTCCAGATGGTTTCTATTTAAGGCACATCCACAAACTTGAAATGTGACTGTTTGGTTTGCAACCCACGGAAGAAGGATATTGTTTTTAAGAGGTATGTGAAGAGAGAGACAGGAAGAGAGAGTGTGTGTTTTTGTGTGATAGAGAAAGAAAACAGAATCTAGGTTAGAATACAGTTAGAACCTGGAATGTTTTGATGATGAAGATACCTCACTTCATAGAGTTCTTCTTCACTGTCACGCTGGAGTGTGACTCATCTCTACAATAAGATTCACTGATGCATGCAAACATTCTTGAAGTGTATCTAAGGTTTTCAGATTTAGGTTAATCTCATTCCTTGAAAACCGTCTGTCAGAATCATTCAATAATATGTGCAAAATTCATTTAGAATCAGCTGAATAAAAGGTATTTCAGGCATGTACTTGCACACATGCAAACACACTACCTCCGTTTACGGAAAGGTACACACACACATGCACATACACGCAGCCATACACACTTGTGCTCTAGTCCAGAATGTCACCATCTCAATCAAGCGTTCAGATCTGATTTAGAGTCTTTTAGAAAAGTAATCAGAAAAAAGAAAGCTTTAGTGGGACATATAAGATGAAATCAGGACTTATTTTTAGTCAGTTTTACAACTTAGTTTAGTTTATTTGTATTTACACATACATAAAAAGAAAAAAATACAAAATTACATAAAAAAGTAAATGTGAGTGATGGAGAAATTGCAAAAAAAAACCTCAAGGGGCTTATCTGAGACAACTCTTCAGAACATGCATGTCGCTATTTAATTTACAATTAGGAACAATTAGGAAAATAAAATAAAGTTGCCTACAGAATGTCATTGATGGAAAGTACATTTGGGTACTGGGTACTGGGTACATTTGGCACAAGCAATGCTGTTAAACTACATTTTAGTTCTGTCTGCTGGAATACACACAGCAATGGAATGGAGTTTACACTGGACCACAATGTGATGTCATTTTTAGACAGGTTTCCTTTTGCAGATTAGATATTAGAGAAATATAGGAAGGATGGATGCTCTCTAGGGATGTATAATGTACTTTACATACTAATTATGACACTTACTCACAAAATAGAAAGTACTAAATATTACTGGCTGACAGCAGTCTGTGAATGAAAGACCTACCAATCAATTTGAGAGGGATATCAGGTCCTAATCCTAGATTTATATTTTTGAGGTCAAATTATACCTTTAAAATAATTCTACTACTAGAAGCAGTACTGAGATTGAAAATGAAGAGGAAGCAGAGACAAAAATGAAACATTTAGTGTTTCTGAATCAATATTTTCCTCACATCCTCTGAGACATTGTCCAGCATTACAACTCCTCCACATCAGAGCACAATCATGCTAATCAGCTTGTCACCTATAATTATAATGTCAACTATCACACATGCTGGTGATGGAATTTTTAAAAATTTTTTTTTGGTTTGTTTGTTTGTTTTCCATAATTCACATTTAAAAGCCTTATAGTAAAGTGAATGTATGTGTATTCATAACACTGTTTGCTATAAACACAGATGGTCTTAATTAAATTAAAAACAAAACAAAGTGTATATTTGACTACAACTACATTGTATTTAGAAATTAAACAGTTGGGAATTCTCAAGGAGGAAATATTTCCATGGTGATAATGCCTGTTGCTTAGCAATCGCTGCTTCTTTTTTCATAAGAAGTAAAATCCTCAAGATTAGTTACTTTGGCAAATGGCCTGCACTGGCTCTGTCACTATTTCACCATCCTTTGTTTAATCAGGCATTTTCCATTGAGATACAAATCACCGTGACAAAGTAGGGAAGATAAGTATGAATAATCACCATCTTAAGTCACAGCCAACCTTTTAAGACACGGCATGCTCAAGTACACACAAGGGTCTAACAAATTAGATTTTGTGACACACATGTATAAAATCTTTGTACTTTTATCCTTATGAGAAGCCTCCACTGACGATACTGAATCCCTAAACCCAAGCCTTAATCTGAACCCTCTCCACAACCTGCATATGCTTAAACCTTAGCCTAACCCAAACAGCCTTAACATCTTTAAAATCAAATCTTAACACAAAATTACCCAACACCTAAAACCTGATTCCAAACTTAACCTTAAATGTAATCTAAACCCTTGAAGAATGGCAAAATCCCTTCACTTCTTTTTCTGTCCTTCTGAAGACATTTGATGGTCATCGAAGTCCAACAACACACCCACACACCAAACACACACACACACAGTTTCACAGTTGTGTTTTCATTTTTGCCTCCAGTGAGGTCATCCTGTCCAACATAGACGTGGGCATCGCTGGCATCTGGGAGTGTGTGGTGACCAGTTCCCGTGGCAACACATCTAGACAGATGGAAATTGTTGTGCTGGAGACGTCCGCGCCATACTGCCCCACAGACAGAGTCACCAACAACAAGGGAGATTTTAGGTGAGCCACATCTCCGAAAACAGATAACAATGAGGGATCAAGCACTGTTGCACGATCCACATCAAATGCTCAAAGATTTTCCTGCCTCAGGAGAAAATAACTAAGATGATGTAAGTAATGTCAAGAATGTGCTTTAGGTTGACAATAACACATCTAAAGCACTAAGACCATGTGATGTATCGCTCCATGCAAGTAAATGGTTTTCAAGTGGTTCCAGGAAGTCTGCAATAAAACAAGTGAGCAGATTAACCTAATTACTATATATGTACTGTACAAATATGAACACTATTAACTCTGACTTTCTCTATGTATTTAATCTGATTGTTGCTGGTTGACTTTTGTTCCTAACTGACAGTTAACAAGCCACACCTGGTGTGTTTCTGCCTGGCACCAGATGCAGCTTAAACTGAGCATCACCAGTGGAGTCTAGACAGTTAATACATTTTAACCCTAACTAGTGCAGTGCCCATTCAAAACGTGCCTGTTCGGAACAGGCTGGACTTTATGGTGTGCACCACAGCCTGCCATAATTTTGTTCTGCACAAAATTATGTGCAGCCTCATGAGCTAGCTTTGTTTGCTGTATGGGGTCAGTTTGAGACCGTGCCACTGGACTGGAGTGTATGCTGCTGCACCCAGAGTGTATCCTGCCACGTGGACTAGTTTTTACCAGCACAGCTCAATTGGAGAACCGCTCATCCAAACAACTTCACATGTGACACTGCACGTCCGTGGGTCCTGAGCAATAAACCTGCCAAATATCAACTTCATACAGTGCCGGGTTCTTGAGATAATGATGCCACAGACAGACAGATAGAGATTTTCTGCCTTTATAATTAGATTGGGTGCATGATATAAAAACCCTCATATAAACATTGCAGCTATATGAAGTCCAGCTTTATCTCAAGACTATAAAAAATTAGAGATGCACAGTAGTTTCCATGACTGGGTTTTAAAGGAACTCTCTACCAATAACAGCTGACCCAAAAAAGGAGCAACATAGTGGACAGAATGCAGCTGATGGAAAATAAAAGATAATAAATGACAAAATGGTAATATATGGGCTTTACTATGTGAACCTAATGTTAGTTAGCCAGCATTATGAAATGAATAACAAAGCCTCTTGGCCACAAGCAATGTTGTTGGCACCAAATACAGATACAATAACAACAGACAAAATAACAACAGACAACATTTTATCTTAGCTTATTCAACAAGACTCTCCCAAATGACCACCATTTTTAATCTATGCACCCTTGTGCAACTAATGGACCACAGGTTCTGATTCGATAATGTCATCAAAGCCTGGACTAGGAACAGACTTTGCATTTTGTCTTTTGTTCTGCAAGTGCATGCTCAAATTTTCACATGCACATCATGTACACAGAGCTGGTGTGAAACATATTTCTGTTGTGAATGTGTGAAGTGATGTAGATGTCAAAACAATTCATATACTATATTTACTAAATGATTAATCTGCATTTTCCTATGAAGATTTGTCCTATTTAGACTGGAAGCATCTCATCAATCACTAGTGAGGCTTGTGTGTCAGATTGCCTTATGAGTTGGCAAATAAATCTGGCCATGTCTGCCAAGTGAAATGGGTGAAAACAGCTTTTTCACACAATTCCACTTTCCATCAGTTGGTGGCAGTAATTTGTCATAAAAGTTAGCAATGTGCCAACAAATGGAGAGAAGAAGAAGAAGATGATGCTGAAGAAGAAGCTGATGTAAAAAGCTGATGTAAACAAAGCACATTTTTGAACCAGCAAAATATCTAGTTAAGAGATCTTTTATGAGATCAGAAATGTATGGAATATGTAAAACTTAAGGATTTACATAATGCATTTGGTAAGAAACACTGAATATAAATTGAACACCATAGGGTACCTTCACCTGTCTACCCATTCCTTTCTTGATCATCTTTCATCTTGTAGTTGTAAACACACACACACACACACACACACACACACACACACACACACACACACACACACACACACTCCAACCCCACTGGGTGTGTTGTTGCCATGTACTTTCCTTTGTAGCTGCTGTACTTTACAGCCCTCTTCCAGTCAGCAAGCAGAGCCTTTGTTTCTGCTGAAACACTGGAGTAATGGGCTGGAAAATGAGCCCCTTTTATTGTAGGGGGCAAAATTAGTGCTATTTATTACTAAGTAGCTGCTGCTACAACAACATGGAGGGGGAGACAGAAAAAAATGATGAGGTGGGGAGCAGAGAGATGACAGGTCTCTTCCCTTAGAACAGATTACCAGTCTCTTGAGTTCTGGTGCTCTTTTATTTTCATTTAGATGAAGTCAAAAGTGTTGCCATTAAGCATCACTGAGCTACGGCGTGCAATATGATTCTGACTTTGCCTAAAGGAGAAAACCACAAAACATAACATTTCTACTGATCTCAGAGAAACTGATCAATATATATAAGCAACTCTCTCCTCTGGCTGCAGAACCAGAGACATATGGCTGTTAATCGATAATAAAGCCAAGAAACAAAACTTGACACCCTTGATTATCAGTGATTTGGAGGCTAATGCAGTTAATTTATGTTTCATTCAATTTTTCCACTCAAATGATAAAAAGCCAACATGCATTAACAAAAAAAAAAAAACAAAAAATCAAAAACAAAACAAAAAAAAAGGCTGATACTGTTCACCAGCTATAAAGTTATTATGTTTGACCAATCCAATAGCTTCCTGTTCGTGTTTATTTTTTACCAGAAACTTCTGCATCATCTACCATTTAGGCCCCTGTTCATCATCCAGAGAGAAAAAAAAAAAATCTCTCTTGATAGCCATGTAAAGTTAGGTACAACACATATTTGATTGAAATTGCACCTGTATGAATGAAATTAACAGTGCAATTGGATGCTTCCTCTGTTTTTTTGGGTTTTTTTCCTATTGTACTTAGCACTTTGGGCTGATTTTGCAATTGTACTGTTAAAACAGAACCCAGAGTCTCACCAATCTCACACATTCACACCACAGTCAACAGCTCCACATCAAATCCATGATTAGCTCGACAGACAGTATGAACTCACTGAGACCATTGATACTTACCATCAGCCAGTCGACCAGAGCATTCCTACCTGTAATTCCTCATTTAAGAAATAGGTATTTTGGAATTAGACAGTCTAATTTAATCTATTTCTGTCACTAACATCGCACATTATAATCCTTTCCAATTACCCCAAATGTTAAATTTGTACTGTTTTGTATTTTTTGTGGTGCTGTTATGTGGACAATGTCATTAATTTAAGAAAATATTTAACTTCTACTTGTATGATAGAACGTTTAAATAATCAATAATATAACACAGTGTTTCATAAATAAGTGTCAAAATCTGGCAGTCGTATGAGAAATAATTAGAGCCAGCTGTAAATCAAAAGAATATGCAAAGTAATAATTTCTTTAATATAGAGAGTGTAAAAATACCATCTGGTGATAAGTATAGATTCCTTAATTCTAGGCCAGTTTACTGCTGATTAATCAGGGTTATTTTTGTGGTAGATGGCCAAAGACTGTAGCTGGCATACTGGCCTTCCTGCCCTGTGCTCCTGCCACCTTTGGCTCCGCCCCTCACCCCTCTGGCAGCAGTCCTCACCACTCCAGCCAGAGGGAGAAGAAGGCATGGCGGCGGTGTGACCGGGCAGGACGATGGGCCGAAGAGGACTACACGCAATGCCCGTATGCAAGTGAACTGACCCGCGTGCTGCATGAGCTCACCCAGGTAACAGTGTGTTGAATGCAGCAGACAGGATCATTCATTCATTAGCTTTAGAATTTGTACTTTTTTAGGTTTACCTTGATGTCAGGAATGTTGAATTTTACTCTCTCAGAATGTAAATGGCAAGATGTAATAGCTTCATATCCCTGTGGTATGGAAATGAATATCTCCAAGGGATTTATCTGTAGCCTGGAGGAACCCCCAGATCTGTGCATGTATGCTTTATGGAGTATGTGATATAAACTTACTGATGACAGTCTTAATTTTATTCTACATTGCTCATGGGAGCTCTACATTAAAATAATCATGTTAAAAAAACAAAAACCCTAGAACATACATGGCATGAAAATGCATTCCAGCCATTAATTATTTATTATGTGTTAAAGCTATTTCATATGTCAAATTTATGTGTCTGTTGATGTGAATTGTGATGATTGAACCATGTGATCATCCTCTCTCAGCAAAGTATTTCCTTTGTTATTCCAGATAACCATCAACACCACCAATGCTCGGCCTTTAGGCCAGCAGTTAGTGGCCTTTACCAGCAGGGCGGCACACTTCACTGATGTCATGGACATCATCTTTGTCACACACCTGGTGGAGAGACTAACAAGGCTGGTGGAGCAACGCAGAGAGGCAAGAATAAACATCTACACACACAAATTCAACAGCCAGTTCAACTCACAAAGACTGACATTTTCAATCAAAAGTCTCTGTGAGATGTTAAATGACCCCACATAGAATTGTCACCCAACTCTGCAGCTCTGTGAGACGCTAATTAGTCGCCTCTCATCGAGTCACACAAACCCCTGACATAAAACCGTATGAGACTGTTTTCAGCAAACAAGCTCTGGTTAACCCACTGTACACTTTCTCTGTAGCACAAAATGAGAGACGAAGTAAACTTGCAGCAGGTGAAGAAAGTCGAGCGAGCTACAGACAGAGATTTTTCTCAGGAGAGCTGGACACCAAAACAGAGCTAAAAAGACAGTGAGATGATAATTTTTCTCCTGGATGTGTAAGAACACTATTGTTTGCTAACACTTTAACCATAGCAATGTGATAAGCTGGTTGTACATCAGAGTCTGAACTTATAGCTGGTCTGTCCCATCGTGGTCAAAATGATTATTGCATCTTTAATAATGTACAATCTCTTCTTATGTTCTGTTAACTGCTGTTCCTGTCCTCCTCTTTGCTCAGAGTTTCCCACAAACACCAAATTGCTGTTGCCTTAAAGGATCATACCAGTGGTTTCACATGTTTGAGCCCAATACATCCCGCATACATGTTACGCCTATCATACCTGTTACATTTTTGTCGATGTAACTTTATTTAACTGGTCCAACATGGAGCTGTACAGAAAAAAAAAAAAAAAAAAAATGTATGTCTCCTCCAGGAAAAGGTGGCTTTTACCAAGAAATTATAATTTTGAAAGATTAGGGGATTTGGCAGAATAATAGGAAAACTAAAAATGATTTTATGTTTTGGAAAATGGGTAGTATTTATTGGGCTTAAATATGCAGAAATCACCGGTATGGTTCTTTAATCCTAATCCAAGGGCAAGGAAATGCTTCTAAGTTTCAAGGAAAATGGTTGACTAGCCCAGCTAGAGGTAACCAAGGGTTCTCAAAAGCTTAAATTGAGCAAACTTAAAAGGACACTTCAGCAAATAGCAGTGAGATCAGTAGAGGGTGACTAAAAAGACATGGCAATATGCTGTCATTCTGGTTTCAATCTTTGAATCGATTCCAGACAGCTTAACATTTCACATCATACTCTTTTCTCTTGCTTATGGCACTGCTGGTCCTAGATGACAATTATGGTATGGAGATATATTAGTTTTTGGGCAAGCCTCACTGTGTTTTACCTTAACTTATTTTATGTCTATAGCCAGAGGCAGGGTCTTATGTCATGCTGAAGGTTGAGTTCTGCAAGGGGAAGGGTGTTAATCTTAGTCAGTAAAAAAATAAAAAAAATAAAAATCAATATTAGCTCTCAGTTGTCTGATTACTCATCACAGAATACTCAGGAGGAGATATTATTAGAAGAACCTTGATAGTTCCATCATTCCTAAAAACAGCATTGTTATAAGGCCACCTTCATTCAGCCACCCAACAATAGTCAAATGGAGCAACAATGGAGAGTAGGTGTAAATAGAGGACTGTAATCCCATTGGAACTGCTAATCTAAATTAAATCTTCCCATAATGAATGAAGCTGCCACTGCGTCCCTCATCATTCTGAATGGATATTACAAGTGTTCCTGTTGTTATGGTTATGATTGATGTGTGTGATGAGTCTTCTTTTCCATGTTTAGTGCATATGTATGCATGTGAGCTTTGCACGTATGCTTGTGGGACAGTTTTTGTGCATTCATTTGCAAACATGTCTGTGTGTTTGTACAGCTGGGAGACTACATATCAGACATAGCCAGTAACATGATGCGAGTAGAGGAGCATATCCTGTGGATGGCGCAGAATGAGGCAAGGGCATGCACTCGGATCGTCCAGTGTGTGGAACGTATCGCTGACCTGGCTTTGACCAGAGACAATCAGGTCATATCCAAGGTATGGACAGGATATGGCAATGCTAAACCTGCAAATCCTAGCCACATTCAGTTTGGGTGAAGGTTATCTGACTAAATGTCCCATAGATTTACATTTTTTTCTTATGCCTTAGAATAATGGAAAGTTAATTTGGCTCTAGCAGATAGCTAGAATAAGGCATGAAAAAGATAAATTGCTTCCTTTCTTTGTTTCTTCTCCCTTCTGTCTATTTTTTCCTCTCTGCTGTCACTTGGGATAAAAGCATCTGCTAAATGACTAATATAAAATCTAAAATATGTTTCTGCACCCCTCTCTTCTGTCACCCTCAAACCCATCCCTCCTCCCTCTCTCTTCCACTCCTCAATCCCGCCTTCCCATCCTTTCTTATTACTTCCTCTCTCTTCAGGTTTCTGCCAACCTAGCTCTGGAGGCCTTTTTGATCCGGCCATCCAACTTTTTTGGTCTGTCCTGCATGGTACTCCAGCTGCCTCCCTCGACTGCAACCTCACTCCTCCCCGACAGCCCCTCCCACATTGACAAGGATTTGAGCAGAGATCGGGATGCTGTAGGGGAATCGTTTCTCAACTTCAAATGCCACACTGTCAACAGCAGCGGTTCACCAGCCAGTCAGCTCAGCAGGGTAAGGCACATGCTAACAAATGGTGTGAAACTTCCTAAAGTGTGCTTTTCCATTTTTTTGGCTTCGCTCTGTTAGCAAAAATCTACCAAATCTACCAAAAAACAATTCTGATATTTTCCACTCCAGTAGTATGTTTTTGGGAAATGTTGTCAGTAACATAACATGTATGCAGGTTGTATCCATTGGGCTCAAACATGCAAAATCACCAGTATTGCTTTTTTTTTTTTTAATTTTGTCTGGAGGGATGGTGTCAGGTCTCATGTTATTCATCAGAAATTGCAGCACTTAGGCAGGTCTAGCTCTAGGCTGTGTGTAATGTGCATGTATGATTGTGTATATTTCTGCAGCTGAGTCAGCCAAGTCAACCAAACCATGTGGCAGGGCGATGACTTAAAGTAAAGGGCACAGATTATATTTTCTTCAAGACTGAATGTTGATTAGCTCCAGACAGACTGCAATTAGGAGCAAATGTAGAAAAAACAGTTCTTCCAAGCTGAAAACACATCTCCATGCCTGTGTTTCATGGTTTTGACAGCCTTTTCCTACACTGTCAAGTCCAGAGAGAAAAGTGGGAGTTGATTTCTCTCCACTAAAGACGAGTACTTGGGCACAACCGCAAAACTTGGCACTCCATGTTCTTAAATATGCACATTGGACTACTAAATTCCCAGTACACTGAAAATGGCTTTTCTCAGACAGTAAATGTATGTGAATGTGCATGTGTTAATGTGTTGTGCATTATAGCACGTGTAATAACTGCCTTCTCTCAAATGCTTCTCTAGCAACCTAGAAGAGATTTAAGTTTAAAAGTAAACAAACTCCACTCTGGCTTCTTAATTATAATTCTGTATTCTGCTTGCAGTTGTTTTTGGCCTTAATCATGACACAAATAAAATGTTTAACTCTTCATAAATATAAATGGGAAATTTTGCTGTATGTTGTTATAAATTAGTTATGGCATCTCAGTATGCTGCTAAAACAGCCTTGTTTTTCCAAAATAACAGTCAGTCTTTAAATGTGTGTTAAGACAGGAATCACAGCAATGGTGCACCTTGCTTTACTTGCATGAGTTTGATCATTTGTCTTGAAGAAAATAAGTGTGCAAAATCAGTGTGACAGCACATAAGCATGTTTAATGACTCAAGTTGACACACATGAAAGCAGCCAGGTTGATAGTCTTAGCAATTATGATCAGTGGATTTAGTTGGCATCTTTTTTTTTTTTTAAATAAATGACATTGTTTNAAAAAAAAAAAAAAAAAAGTTTACAGGAACCAAGATAGAGTCCTGCCTGATGCCTGATTTGTTTTGCTTTACTGTGCCAGATGAATTTCTCACACATCTTGAGAAACTTTTACTTGAGCAAACGCCTCTACACCTCAGTTCATGCTGCCTGAGGCAAAGTTGTCCATCACAGTTAATTCACCTCCTTTGAGTTTGACTTCATATGCAGTGATGCAGTCTGTAATTACAATTTTTCAAGTTGCATCTGAAATACAAATACCCATGTCATTGCAATTCTTGAAGCAAATGTAAATGAGCTTTTATGCAAAATGGATTACTATTAGAAACTTTATATTATGCTTTACAAAAAATTAGGAGATGTGCCATTCCCTCTTCAAATAGCCATTCTCTTTATATAATGCTGTTATGTGTCCAGTTATTGACATAAAACTATGATGTAGATTATTATATCACTTGCTGGCTGGCATATAGAAATCACAATAATAATCTTGCTGCTGAACATATAAATGAGGCCGAAGCTATACTGCACCTTGCTTTAGTTAATATTGTTTTAACAAGACATGTTCACTATAAACATCACATCAATGAAGTAGCCAATTTACATCAGTAGTCTGGGGGAGTGTATGTAAGGGGAGGATGTTACACACATTCAGTTTCAGTTAGATTCAAACGGTGCTTTGAATCTAAAGTATTACTGATGTATTAAGGTGCATTTACACTGCCAGAGCATGAAAAGGACAGCATACATTGATATTACAGCACATTCATCTGATGTTGTGTGAGGATATAAACACTCTAAAAAGATCATGAACAATGCAACAGTCCACAATACGATTATCACCTGAATGAATCTGGTGGCAGCCTTACATTGGGTTTCTCAGTGTATTTGGGTAATTTCTAAGAAAGAAATTCCTTGAAATGTCAGTTTTGGAGCATGAGATGAGGAAGTTTAATTTAGTTTCCACCTCATTTAGTGTGCAGAATGAACACTATCTGTCCTCCCTGGATGATTCACACACTCACACCTACGAGCTGTTCAGGATTTCCACACTTCCCCATTCCCCTGGAAGAGTTGTGGGGTGAGATGCCATGCCCTGCACATGAGCACTTTAATGGTAATTATTGAGGGGGAGGAAAGTGGCTTCAACATAAAAGCACTCTAATCCATTCGCACTATCATCATCTTCCAACAGTATCTTCCTTTTTCTCTCCCTTCCTCTCGTAGGACATGTGTGAAAGACCTCACGGATACTGCTAATATGGGAAAGTTTCAACTTGCCATAAACACCCAACACACACACATAAAGAACTCTAGTTTTATATCCAGTGAGCTTATTTTGTGTCTGGGCAAAGATGTTGATGTTGATAGATGTTCCAGTTTGTGCATATGACACCAAATTGTCAAACCTTTTTAGTGAAAAATGTGGCTTTTAGGCCAGCAGGTTGATGTGTGCCCTGCTTCTGTGGCTGTGAATCTGCAGGACAGCAATTCATCTTCACAGTTCACCCCAGTCAATGTTTTTTCACTGTTTGGTGCCAAGCAGAGACATTTTGTCGCCTTTGGTATGAATTGGCTGGAGACTGAACCCCCAAACTACCAATATTTTGAGATTGTCTAACCACTGGATCATTGGTGTGACTTGGATTGTTGACAACAAAAAGGTGTGGTGCTAAGGCTTTCATAAAGTAGTTTGTTACACAAATCCCAAGTATCTCATGTGAAATATTGTGTGCTTTTATACAATTTGGTGTTGTAAACTGAAGTAAAGGTTAGCATGGTGAAGGATATGGTGGACAAACATGCTGCTAATAAATCAGAAATAAATCAACAAATATAACTTTTGTGCTGCTCATTCTACCATTTCCTAATGTCCATCCCACACATACAGTCAAATATACAGCTCAGTTTAAAGTGGCCTATCAGGACAGGCATATCCTCTTACCACAACCTAATTATCCAATGAAATCTAAGATCCAACCTGCTCACATTCATATATAACAGGTTGTGTTGAACTGCGTTCCTGCTTTAGCAGCAATGGGAGGTTTCCATGCATAAAGGACACAAATGCCTCAAAGAATACAAGGTTACATCTTTGATAATATTTTGTGTTTATAACAAGTAAAATACCAGTGAAACCTCAACTGTATTTCTGACTTTTTTTTTTTTTACCCATTCTTGACTTAAATATAAAGTAAAAATTGCACAAGATAANAAAAAAAAAAAAAACATGCCAGACGAAAGCTCAAAAGGCACAATATTAATCACAGTTAGGGAGTTTCTGGTCCCTTAACACTTGGTATTAGTTGTAAGACTGTGAGCTATAAAAACCATGAATAAGGTGGATTTCATAACATCAAACAGTGTATTGTAGTGTGTAAGAACATGTATTATATTCTAACCCCAGCCCTGTGAAAATCAATTAACATATACACAATCATACCTGTATTTTATCAATTAATTTATTACATGAAATTTGGTCTCGCTGTTACAAATCAAGAGGGTCATGATGTTGGTGTAGGTGCAATTTACTGAAATGAAAATGATTAATCAGTTCTGATTTGGTATTTCAAATGACAAAACTTAGCACAGTCATGAGCCGCCTGAGTCAAGTGGCACTGTTCATGGCAACATTATTCTATAAAGAATAAGCCTGTGTCTTCACATGTTGAGTGAAATTGGGCAGCAATATTTCATATTTTTATATTCAAGCACAGTCAGAAGCTGCATGTGACAAAAGGCTCAAAGAACTGATTATTTCTTTTATCTGCCTTTTACATGATTCACAAAGTTTATCACAACCAAGTAGTTCTTACAGTTTTCCAGTATGTTGGGTTTCAACATAGGTCAAGAATTTACACAGATTTTACTCAATTTATTCAGAGAATTCAATAGTTTTAGTCCCAGCATGGTACTGAATTAGATCCTGAGACCTACACACACTTTGTGTTTAGCTGCTCAAATTACAATGTGTAAGTCATCATAACAACAAATAAATCTCACATTATTTATCTGAGACAAATTTTCAATACAAATAACAATAAAAATACCAAATCTTCCCAATATGATTGTTTGGGGATGATGCTATATTTGAGTGCAAAATCAAAAGCAATGAAAACAGATGGTGCATCATTTATTTTCGTTATTGTTGGCCATTTCGTAGCAGATATATACTGCAGATATGATCAAAATAATGACAGTGAAGGCCTGTGGTCTTAAAGTAGCCATTTTTTCACCCACTAGGAAGAAGCTACGTGACTATGAAGTTTGAGGTGAGATAAATCCATTTTGTATTTGAGAGGCACAAAAATAAAAGCAGATAATGCACACTCACGAACAGATTCCCTTCTGACTCATCAGTCAGCCTGTTCAGCTCTGCTTGCTTTAAGTGAGCCCTGTGAAGGTTGCACACAGCAGCACAGCTTGTTATCCGGCAAAGGAGACACTAAAGAGATACAAAGGCAGAGAGAAGTAGGGCAAAGCTGGAAAGAATTCCGAGCTGGATGTGCAGTCATGACACTTGCAAATTACGTGGTTTTAGATTAGCAGTGAGTCACATTTAATCATTCTGTTTTGTTAGTCATGTCCATATAATTGAATTCATTGTCAGATTGGTAAAGACTGATATGTTCTGATAATGGTAAATAAAATAATATCTTACATGAGGGTGCTGTGTGTACCTATATGTACAGGTCATTCTTTTTTAGCTGCATGTAAGTCACTTTACGATTCTAAATTTACAACATGTCTGCAACTACATCTTGAATTGGCGGGCTTGCTTGAGATATTGAGATGTTTCATTCTTCGTTAACTTAAATTGGCTTTGGTCTTTGGTAGCAGCAGGACTTTGCCAGGTCTCGTTATGAAGAACAGTGGCATACAAACTTTTAAGACAGGGCTTTAGTAGTGATTAATAGTTTAGCTCCCATAAACCCTCAGACTTCCTCATAAACTAGGCCTCTTTTCCAGGCTATTCTCTCCATGCTTGTGTAACTGACTGACTGGCTGAGTGATCTCCTCTCTGTCTCGCTCTGGCAGTGCCTCAGCACCGTTTAGAGCTATTTTGGGTCCAACTGGATTTAGACAAGCAGCATATGGCACTGCTGTGGCAACACTGTGCCAAAAAGTAGCATAATACAACACACAACTTCACAACATCAGTGGCTTACATAAGATGTTACAAAAGTATTTGCTACTCTTCAACCATGAACATTTGTGAAACATTTCCATATGCACAGGTAGGACAAGGAAAGCATTCATTTTTAGTTTGAGCATATAACTCTTTGAACCATCAATCAATTCACCCTACAATCAATTCATCAGCATAATATAGCATATAAACATTTGAATATTTGTAGATTTGTATTTTGGCAGGCCCAAATATTAGTCAAAGAACTGAAATGATCTCCCTGATAAGCTTTTAAATGAGAGTTAAGATAGGTATAAAAATGTACAACTTAGGTGTAACTCAAAGAGTCTGGCTGAATTTAAAGGACCATACCAGTGATTTTGCATGTTTGAGCCCAATAAATACAACCTGCATACATATTACATAACTGCCAACCATTTTCCAAAACATACTACTGGAGTGGTGAATATTGTAATTGTTTTTCCTACCTTCCAGACTGCCATTGATTTCAATTCATTCTAGTACGCTACAAAAATCAACTTGTAGAGATTGAAGAATGGAGCTGGATAATGCGGGCATTTGGCTGTTCATGTCAGGCAATTCAAATGTGCATTGTGAATGAATTCAGATGTACAAGTTTTTTTTTAATCGTTCAGTATCTGCTTGGTGATGGGACTACTTCTTCACACTTGATTATTCCATGTTTTATTACATTTGTACACCAAGGCACTCATGTTTGTAGGTATAAAAGGGCATACACACAGATATTTGCAGTCACTTACTCACTTTTTTCCTTTGTAATATAAATTCTCACACAACATTCTCATTCACCAGGTCACCACACAAGTCTGTTTGACATCTAATTGATAGGGACAAAACTAAAATAGCAAATGCTTTCCAAAAAATTCATCATCAAAACATGCACATTTCCCTGCACCCAGTAGAAAGTTGGCTTTGACACTCACTTTAGATATTTTTTTCTTTAAACCTAAATATGAGGTGCAACACACATAACAGCGTCTTACACAAAATAACTGCACATTTAGATTGAAAAGCGATCCCAGAATCTTAAGCAGATACTCACACAGATAAGAATGGTGACACTTTAAAAGAATATTATAGCTAAGTATGAAAAACTGTTTTCAGATGAGGGTGTTTTCCTTTTTTAAAATTGAAGCCTTGTTGGGTGTTTTCAGGTGATATTCCAGTGTTGCCACAGTTTATACCTCCAGGTACAAGTCACCAAATACCCGATTTCTTTGCTGATATGTGGCACATATTGCACATGAAAAATTATGAATTGCTTAAAAAAAAAAAAGAAGAAAAAAAGAAAGAAAGAAAGCGCATGTAATCAGATATTTTCAACTCCACTTTGGCCAAATTCATTTTTGGAAATAAGTTGTATATGTATCAGATATCTACCAACTGTCATCTAAACACACACAGAACAGAATTTCTTCAAATGTCATGAAATGCGGCACTCTTCTGCTGACTGTCTCTCTACATATGTATGGATGACAGCAGCACTTACACACACTCAAGCTGCAACAAGTGCTCTATCCTTCTTAGCCTTAAAATATAATGAAGTCATTGCAGCTTCGGGAAGCTTAACAGAAGATGTAAAGAGGATACTGGATTGTTTTAGGTTCGTTGCGCTGCAGTTGCAAATGCTGACTTCATCAGTTTTTAAAAACATGCAGTTTTCAAAATGGCTTGCAATTTGTTTGGTCTTCACACAACTCAGGGGCATAACTGCACAAATATATCTGGCATATACTGAAAGCAGCTTTTGATTCATTCTATATGACAATGACAGCTTCTCCTTTACGTCACAACAGAATCTTTAAATCTACAATTAAAATCATTTCTTAGAGTTTTCAACAACTTTCCAATATCTTGCCTGATTTCAGCGTGACTGTTGACTGACCTTTAGCTAGCATCACACTGTTTAATAACACACTATCGCTTTGTTTGCAACAGATTTGGAACTAATTATCCCCAAATTGCAGAAACATATGGCATCTTATCTCATTTCCCAAGTCAGTGGGCATTATCCTTGAAATGAATTGCAAAGTGTATGGTTCATTGAGGTTGACAGTTTGGGACAATATTTACCACTTTAGATCTCCCTCTTCCTTGTCATTGACAGGTAATTAGTGGACGCCTTTAGGCTTAACGGGTGGAGTATTCCCACCTCCCCTCTCTCCTCAGATAGCCTCTCTCTCTCTCTGCTCCTCAGAGCTCTACTGCTTTTTAATTATACCACCAACTCTGTGGATGTGGTGGTGTGTGTTTGTGTTTGTTTTTTAGGGGAGGGGTATATGGANCCACCAACTCTGTGGATGTGGTGGTGTGTGTTTGTGTTTGTTTTTTAGGGGAGGGGTATATGGATGTAGTTGTGCATTTGGGTGTGAGGCTATGTTTGAATGTCTCTGTGCATCTGCCATCCTTCAGGTTAAAACTCTATCTGAGGACACTACTGCAGCAGAATGTGGCTGAAGGCTGCCACACAATAAAAACAAATCATCTATGTCAGAACAGGCATCTGAGACGGCCGAATATGACCCAGTTTATCCCAATTCAGTAAACACGGCACTTTATGACTGTGGATGCTTAATGTCTTGGTGATTTGCTTCTAATTGGAGTATCTTAGGAATGCCTTGTGTACAATTCCGCAATAACCAGTGCAGGGTTTAAATGACTTAACTTCAAAATCAGCAGTACAAGAACTGCTCATTACTGTGTTGACCCGTGTCTCCTTGAGGAGGGTGGCCGATTGGGAAAATTTCCAATCCACATTTGACACACAAACAATTGGAGGTTAATTGTATGAGTGTTAAATGTCAAAGTCAAATGGCATTAACATTTGAAGGGTGTTAAGATTTCATTAGTTCATTTTATGCTGCATAATGGATAGCTATTGTGTTGTGTGTGTGTCTGTGCAGTCTATGTGTGTATCATTTATACATGTATTCAAGGCTGTGAATATGTGCATTGCTGTATGTATGTATATACATGCAGGTTTATATTACTGTGTGAATCATAAGCATTGACATTTCATGGAAATGCATATTATCTTCCACAGTGCAAAGGCATAGAGGAATTTTACTTCTTACTCCCTGGGGAATTGCATCTTTCTCTCTCTTTCCAGCTTTGTGAAACAAACAGGCCTGTGATGCAGCGGTGAGAGGCCTTGAATGCTAAACACATCATAAGAAAGGAAGGGAGGAAGGAGAGCGAAGAAGGTGGGAGACAAAAAGAGAACTGGAATTGGAAGGAGAAAAGGTGTGATACATCAAAAAATTTACAAATGAAGGGACTGGAGGAAATATATAGAGGCAAGACAAGTGGACAGAACCAGGAAGTAGCGTTTGAGGAGAGAGAGAGAGAGAGAGAGAGAGAGACAGACAGACAGAGAGAGACAGCAGGCAGGAAGAGGGTGATTTTAAGAGAAGGAGAATCAGAAAGAAAAATAGGCCTATCACTGGCAAGAAATCAGCAGGCCCTTGGGACCTCAGTCCATTTCCTCTGGGTGAGGGACAGAGGAGATTTGTTTCCTTTTGTAGAAGAGCAAATGAGTCAATCCTCTCCATCTCCTGTGTAGTTTCTGTGCTGGACAAGTTGTCCACAACTCAGTCTTTTGAGTCCTATTCATCTTTTGAGGGTGACATCTGCCTGAGGACACCAAGGTCTTTTCTGACCCTGTTAGCAGAGAGCCTGAGTCACAACACTTTTTGCACCCCACTCTGGATGCACAATTTTCTCCCCATCTAAGTTGCTTCAGTTCACCAAAGATTGTCTTTTACTCTCAAAGCCTCTGAATCATAGAGGATCCTCTGCCACCCTTACAAACCTCTCCGCAGGCTGTGCTGTCTGCTTTTGCTGCATAACATGTTGTACTTCTGACGCTGCACCACATTGAAGAAATTAATGGAGGCATCTAGCTCAGCTCTTGCTCAGTTCCTTTCCACATATATTTAGCGAATTCCTCATTTTCTCTGTGATGTGCCACACTCTTATCAGGTGAGCTGTAATATATTTTCAGCCCACTATTTCCTGAGAGCTACTGTAGAAATGAAAGCTCTGGTCTGTCGACTTCTTTGGGTAAAATAACCCTTTTAAAATTAGGTAATTTTCACACATTTTATCTGGATCTTTAACAGTGTCTTATGAAAGTATGTCCTATGAAATGTAGTTTAAAAAAAAAAATCCCTGCCAGTAGCTACCGCATAAGCTTTCATCAGTTCTCCAAAATCAGCCCAAACAGGTGTGAAATTTTAAAATAATAAATGGTAAAAAAGTAGAAAGAGCAAACTACAGAAATATATGCAAGTTGTGATTTTGCAAATCAGTCCAAGTAGCAGCAATGAACTCCAGAGTTTACATTGTTCATTTCAGGGCTTTGGCTGATGACATCCTTTCAACATGTATGTCTTGAGCATACTGTAATAATAAGGGTATATTCCTGGAAAGGTGAACAAGTGAAGTCAGCATTAGAAAATTGTGAAAGTATTGAAAGCCTGCTGTTTGAGGCAGGTTCTTTGCTGAGCTCAGTAAAGCTTATCTGAATGAATATGTCTAAATATTAGATCTGGGGTAGAAAGACTTAACTTACTTTGTCAACTTTTGTGACAGCTGCTGACATCTTATTTCTGAAGTCAGTTACTGTGCCTCCAGCTTGACATGACATTAGGTCATTATGGCCTAGTCATAAGTTCAATCTCTTCCTCCTGCTCCTCCAGAACAATCACATGACATTAATCAAAGCCTGCGCGCTTACTGGCACATATTTGATCTCTCGCTCTAGTAATAAAGAAACATGATTCAACATTGAAAATTTCCAATCAAGACACTCATAACCCTCTACACAGTGTTCTGATTTCTTGTAGCTTTTCTCCCTTTTTATCCACATGCACAGGCTTACTGTAAGTCATATTTACGATGTTTTTATGTACTTTGTTACATTTTAATTTACCATTCAAATACTACAGTATGAAGAGCAAGATGCATCTAATGTTTTATCTTGTTAAACCTCTAATATATGAGGAGTCTTAAAAGGCAGGATTATATTTAAACATTTACTCCACAAAATTTGTGTATGCCGGTTGGCTGTTGCACATATTCTGTGATGTTTGAAGTGTTGCTTGTGCATATTTTCAAGAAGCAATGTTTGCAAGATGTATTCACAAGAGGTGATACCTGCAAAAATCAACTTTTGTCAAGTGATGCAAGAAGTACAATAACACTGACAACCAGAAAAAGGGCTAAAAGGTTTGAGGTAGAGTACTCTGAAGAATTTGTTTCATGGCCTCATGTGTCATTTCTATTATCACCTCTACCTTTGCCCCAATATTAGATAAAATGCTTATCTCCAGTGCTGACCAGTGATATTCATGTTTTACTGTCATATTGTCCCCTAGTGGATTTAAGTACGTAGTGGGTATCGAAGCAACACTGTTTGTTCAGCAACTGGGTGCAAAAGCAAATACATATTTAAAATTCAATATAATCCTGCCCTAAAACATTAAAGGAATATCACATTGTCATTTAAAAAACACACACACATACACTTGTACTATTCCCCTCACTCCCTGTATCAGCCTCTCCTCCTCTTTCCCTCTCACTTGTCCATTTTTCCTGGCTCTTTTTTATGTGGCTTAAGTGAGCCAACTGGCTGGGTTGAAGCTTCCTCCCATGTGCTAGTTAATCTGGCCTGTCCTGCTTTATCTTCCACCTTTGCTTCTGGTCTACAAATCACAAGTCTATTGACTCCCATTTCTATCCTCCTTTTGCTCCTCTGGCCTTTTTCATGTCCTACAGCATGTACCTCCTTCCAAAGGGAGTGGGGAGTTCTTTGCGATTAGCTTCCTGTGTTCTGTGTCTCAGTTCTTTACTTCATCACCCCCACCCTGGTTTCTGTCAGTCTGTTGCAAGCTGCTTTTTTCCCTCTCATTCTTCTTCCTGCACTACATGGGGTAATTAGAGATAAATTAATAGAACATTAGGATGCTGTAAGAGGCAGGTTGCCCAAGGTCAGGGCTTATAGTGGAGGACAGACATGCAAGAAAAACCAAATAAGAGTGTTGACTAGAAGATACAATATGCAACCTTGTGCAATCCACTGCTACTTGCTGAAACACACAAAGATGTTCTGATATGCCAAATTATCCCAGAAAATTGATGTTGAACAGCTGGTGATATGACAGGCTTTACCTGCATCAGAGCAAATTAAAGATGAGATGCTGATTGGAGAAATCTTTAGCTCACAAATCCGAAACCAAAGTGCTGCTTAGGTTGATGTTGAGTTTGTCTAGGTCCTATATATTGCTCTTCATGTTCAGACCTATGAGTGTGTGTTTTACTGAATCAATATGCTCTCCTCTTCATCAGCAGGGATTTTAAAGCTGACCTTGAGTAGCTCTTGACCCATCCATCTATCCACTTTCTAAACCTGTTTGTCCTGTTGAGGGTGATGGGGAGGCTGGAGCCTATCCCAGTGGTCATAGGGCGAGAGGCGGGGTACACCCTGGACCGATCGCCAGTCTATTGCAGGGCTGACACAGAGACAGACTAACACATTCACACTCTCATTCACACCTACAGGCAATTTAGAGTTCCCAATTCACCTGACATGCATGTCTTTGGAGGTGGGAGGAAGCCGGAGTACCCGGAGGGAACCCACGCAGACACGGGGAGAACATACAAACTCCACACAGAAAGGCCCAGGACCTTCTTGCTGTGAGGCAACAGCACTAACCACTGTGCCACCGTGCCGCCCTGGGCTCTTGACCCCCACCTCTCTATTGAAGCTACCCAGAGGCTAACAATAATAAACTGGTTTTACTGGGTGCAGGTAGTGCAGGTATGACACTTTGTAGCTGTTAAATCTAAAAAATCTAACACACAGAAACCTGTTCAGAGAATCTAATCAATTTCTCACATCAATCACAATGTTTAACCTTTCACTGAAAACCCAAAAGACTCTCATTTAGAAATGATCCCTCCTCCCTGTTCCTGCCTCTCCCTCCCCCTCCCTCCCTCCCCCTCTTTTATCAGTGACATACATATCATGTTTTTGGGGGAAACAGTCTCATCTAATGCGCATGAAACGGAGAGAAAGAAGACATTCTAATTACTCTGCAGTGTGTTTGCAAGTTGCACCATCTGCGAGCTTCTGCTGTTCCATCAATTAGAATTCTTAGATCAACAAGACTGGGGTTTTACTGCACTGCCAGTGTTTACTGGAATCTGCTGAAAGAGCACCAGCTTTCACAAGTTATAATTACACTACCACCGTACTCCTCTCTCAACAGCAGGAAATCTTTCTCTCTCTCTCTCTCTGAGTGTGTGTGTGTTTCTCTCTAATTATGGCTATTTCTTATTTGGAAATGTAGCTTTCTGCATTCCTGTCTGTCACTGCTAGCCGTATTGCTCTGTGAAAAACACTGTAAATTTGACTTAGCAGTTACAAGTCCTCGGAGAAACAGTCCATTATTTTGGAGAAATCTCTTTGTGAAACACAGACAAGGTATCCATGGAGCCTTAAAAAAGATGACGCGTGACTGCAATAACTAAGATTTCTGAAGATAGGAGCTCTGGTCGTCTTCCAGTACATCTGCAAATTTCATTTAAGAATGGGAATGTAATCTGAACAAATTACAGAAAATTAGCCTTAACTATGAGGTATAAGGAGTATAATAAGACAGATTTTGACATCTGATGATTACTCTGGAAAAGCATATGAACTGAGGACAAACTAGACATTCAGAGATGCAATAGCATCCATCAACACTGGTTTATATACTTAGGTGTGATGCTGATGTGTGCTTTGTGAACCTTGTGTAAATTAACTCAACAACAAAAAAAAGGTCTCTATGCCAAAACAAGACCAAAACAAACTGTATCTGTCACTATGTTTACATGCATCTTAAAACTTCTACTATACTTGGATTAAGGTAATATATAGATTTTTTTTCTTCAAATGTCATGCAAACATTTTTTTTTTTTTTTTTTTTAGATTGAAATCATCATAAATTGAAGTAATCTTAGTCTGAGTAACACCTAGATTGTACAATTGTGAATTGATTCATTCAGGCATGTAAATATCATAATCGGAGTAAGCCACTTCTGCATCATTTCTTGACTAGTTGACTCTCCTCATTTCCTATTATGCAACAAATCATTTGAACCAGTTCATCCATGTACACGTCCTACTCACACTTACTTACGCTTAATTCGATACAGAACATAGCATATATATTTTTCCTCATTTAAAGATTTATAAACTATATTTGGTCTAATATATCTGTTTTTTTCTGTTTTGGTTTATGAGTAGGTCTTTCATCTTTAATCTTATAGCTGCATCATAAATGCCCACCTTGATACTCCTTAGGACACATTCAGCCCTGTAGCACCATAAGTTATACACAACTGTGTATACTGCATCTCCAGCAGTTTTTGGCATGCAGTATTCTGTGTTATGACTGCAGAAATATGGAATCCTCTCTGTTCTTTCACACTCACCTCTTGAGTTCATAATTCTGTCTGCCCACCCACTGCTCCTGCAGTCATCTTCTCCCCCGCACTTCACTACGCATCTAATCTCTTTGGAGTCAGATGGAGAATGAACATTATTTTCCTTCCGTTGCATAAATATAAACAATTTCCCATAGCTATATTTTTCTTTTTAGATGTCATCATAATTCAGTGTTCAGCATGCACACATCTGGACAGCACAGAAGAAAATATGCCTACGTCTGTAGAAGTTTGGCATATATACTGAAGTACATTGGTATTTTTATATGCAGATCATGGCAGACTGGACTAATGCCTCACAGGACACTCACTGAAATTCCCACCATAGCTACAACCACAGTAGCTGATGTGTTGAGTGCCAGAATATGTAGTCTTATGTGTCCTGTTCATGGATTTCCAGCACTAAGCCTTTAGGCTGTAAGTGAAGGCTTGTTTCCTTTGCACCATGTTGGTCATTATGTATTCTGATCCCAATCCACTTTGATTCTAATGATATCTGCATTGAAATAGTTAGCATGTTGGCTCTGTTCTGTCTAATAGCTACCTATAGAGCAGGACTGGACTACTATAATGACAATAAAGGAGAGCAAACCTGCTCCACAAGACTGGAATCTTAATGCCTTTTCAGGCCTGCCTAAGGGAAGAAGGGACAAAGAAAAGGAAGAACCAAAGAGGGATGTCGCTGTAGATGGGCAGTTAGAAGTTGTGTGTGGGTAGTTTCCAGAAACAGTTTAGTTGTGAGGTAACAAGCAATGCCCTGATCCAGATTTTTTTCTGCGGCCTCAAAATTGAATCAGAATTAGAAAGCAAATAATGACTCAATCTGTCTACATTGATTTTATGGATTGATCTGGATTGATCTGATGAATATCTTCATTTTTAAGCATATAATTGAATCCAATATTGAGTCTAAAAAATACATTTTGCAGCATTTAGCAGCTACTTTAAGTAACTCTGCCAGTGGCTTCCAGAAACGTAATTCATTCTCTGCATGTGTCATAGTGGGACACAGCTACACTTCATGAGCCTGATTGGATGAGCTGCACTTGCTTGGTGCAGCTGTGGTTTCCATGTTAGAGTTGAATAAGTCAGTTTATTGATTTATTCAGTGACTGTGAGAGAGGGATGAACAGAAATAACAATCAGCAATTTCCAATTATTCAGTTTTGATACTGTCTTGTGATAAGTGATAATTTCCCTTGACTTTGGCTTCTTTTTATGACTGGATTTATGCAGCACAACTTTAATGTTAAGGGAAACAAACACATTGTCATGTTCAGGTCACTGAAACTTACAGCAAAAGTGGAACTCCATTGGAAAATACTTATTTATCTTACCTGACAGCTTGTTTAAAAAAAATACAAATTAAGATTAAATATGAGACTAAACAATATGAAAGATATAACACTTGAAGTCTTTATCTGTTTATATAGATGACTGCAGAAATTCCAACGTATTTGTTTAGATTTTTTTCTTTATCCATTTTGTCTTTAAAAATAAAAAATAAAAAAAGATTGATATTTTAATGTAAATATACTCGATAATGATTCTGTTTTGAGAAGACCTGTTGCTCTTTGGTCTGTTTCTTGACTCAGCCATGTCTAATGTGGTCTGTCACATTCTTGTGTCAGGTATTACGTTACTACAGTATATATACTGTAATTGCTAATTGTCACATAATAATTAAATTGCTCCATAGGATAATACCAGACAACAATCCAAATCGCTTTCAGTGTTAAGCAGCAGGCCACTATGATTAACTGCTTTCTTACTAGAATCAGTGACACTGTAATTAGCAAATTATAATAACTACACAGGACTTTGTCTTAGCGATGCCAGTATAGAAATATTGCAGTGACAGTATTGATGCTTTACACTTGCAGATAGAGAACATGTACAAATAATATTTCCAGTACACATAAGACCACAGAAGTGAATGTACTGGAAAGGTAGAGGGAAGGTAGAGTTTTCTAATTATCCTTGCTGGAGTTCATGCTGCTTCTTCTTTCTGTTCATCCCACTCTCACACTCATTGAAGTGCGTAACCTTTTCCCCAGCTGTGTAATCCTGAGTGCTGCTGCTCTGTGTTCTCCTGAAGAGCATAAGCAACTCCCAGGCCCGCTAATCCATACTGGAGCTCTCAACTCTCTCTCTATGCACAGCACCCAACTTGAATGATAAGATGGGGGATCATCTGTATTTGCAAGCTGCAAGGCTCACCTTGTTAGCCAATTTACATTATATTTGCTCTCCTTCCAATGACCCATGTTGTTTCTGTTACTGTCTGATGACGTAAAGTAGCTGATTGGTTACTGGAGTGCCACAGTTGTTGCAGCGAAATGCAGGACATGTAACTTTAGCATCACTGATATGCGGCTGGCTAATAATGGGAATACCTGCCACAAGTCCAGCAGCCTCTGACAAAGAAGGATTAGGATTAAGCTACAGGCTTTCACTGGTTTGTACCTGGGACATCCCTTATAACAACATGTTGGTAATGGGATACCAGTGTGCTAATTTACATGACGAAAGGTTTAGGGTTGAGTTTTAGTTAGGCTCATCAGATTTGGGACAATTAAATATGGGGATACTGATTGATTGGATATTTTGGATGTTGTGGTGTGTATGTGTGTGTGTGTGTGTGTGTGTGCGTGTGTGTGTGTGTGTGATTGGCAGGTNGTGGTGTGTATGTGTGTGTGTGTGTGTGTGTGTGCGTGTGTGTGTGTGTGTGATTGGCAGGTTGGGTGCATGCAACCCACTTTGACTCTTCATAACTGAAAAAGAGGGAAAACAAAATTTTTTTTTTAAATAAAAACAAAGCATAAATCCCTGAAATATGGGACAAAAGGGGATTTTTTTCAGAAAAAATTGGGACGCTTAAGGAACTGTCCCAGGAAATACAGGACGTCTGGTCAGCCTAGTTTTAGTTATGATGGCTCGGATTTAGTGCGGTGCTGTGTATTTACTGCGTGGCTTCATGAATTGCCTCATACTTGCTTGCATACTTTATATCAATGTATCCATTAGCACTGAATGGACCAACAATAACTGTTTTCCTTGGTTGCTTGTTTGTGTGCAAGGTTTGGCTTGTTACAGGACTTGTTACGTGTTTAGGGCTGATGTTTGGTTTGGCAGGATGATGAGGGATTTGTTTGTGTTTGTGTGTGTGGTCACAGCAGCTTAAATAATTCACCACAAAGGTCTAAAGGACAAGGTGTTGCTGACTGAATTGAAGCACTTCAACCCCTTTCAGCTGCTTCTAGAGAGATGCAGGCAGACAGTGAGATGTGTTTCCGTACTGGGCTTTGGACAGTGAGCCTTTGATAATTCATGAGAGTTTGATAAGGAACTAAAAGCCTCTCCATGTTGAGACATAAAACATGTGAAAGACGAGGAAAGAGGACTAAAACTGGATAGAAATAGAAGAAGACCATCATACGGAGAAATTAATGTACACGAGTGAAGAATCCGAAGAAGGTGCAAGTAATTATAAATGTGGAAGCCTGAAAGAGGCAGGGTGAGAGAGAGAGAGAGAGAGAGAGAGAGAGAGAGAGAGAGATATGAATAAAGCATGAATGAAAGAGAGTCGATTTAAAAAAATACTTTTCCTTGAGGTTGCTATCCCCACCACCTTATCCCAAGATGCTGTTTGTGCCACTCGAGAGTACATACAACAAAATATTCCACTACTGATTCTTTTTGAAAAATAACACAGATATAGAAATCTTCATGGGTTCCAAATGTAGGAACCGATCTGAAACGGACCGATGGAAAACTACCTGAAACTATCGGTGGCATAAAACGAGACCTGACCTGTTTACACTTAATACTGTATAATTTGGACCTGGTCCCGGGTTGGGTCTTGGTTTTAAGGAACTGAGTGGACCTCTGCCTGTATTATCCAGGACCAGCAATACCTTAACACACAATACATTAGGTCTGAACAAGTAATCATTTTTTAAACAACAGTTGGAAGACTGCAGTTTTCAAATGGAACAGCTTAACAAGTTTTGAAAGATGAAATTCAACACAATAAGAACATGTGTGTGAACTTTGAAAACTAACTGTTGGTAGCAACATGTGTGAGGCAGTGTTGTAGGACAGAAAAACTAGGACAGTGTGGACATCCAACCCCAGTTGGGATCAGGTGTTGGACAAGATCAGTGTAATGCAGTAAGGGAAATGGAGGTAGTCACACTGAGTTTTATGCCCCCAAAAACAATTTATTAAAGCAACATTTTGACCTGCAAGGCAATATTTCAGGTTCATAAAGGAAGATATATATTGAAAGGAAGTACTGGGGTAGATGTCGAAGACTTGACCAAGCAGCATCACTAAACATATTGTAGATAGACAGACAGACTTGATCCTTTCCTAGTTATTCATTCCTGTAAACACCCTGCACCCTGTCTTTTTGGTTTTTGTTGTTTTTTTTTTCCTCTGCCTGTGTGTCCCTGGCTCTTCTTCAGTGGCAGTGGGCGATCATTAGAGCTGTTTGCGCCTGGCAGTCACACAGCGGTCCGAAGGACTTGGCTGTTGTCTGGAAAGTATGGAGCACAGAGCAGCAGCCAATCCCACAGGAGCAGAGGAGGTGCACGCCACGGTCCTTGTGCAGTGATTGGTCCATTGTTTCAAGGTGCTTGCTGCCTGGCAGATTGATGGAGTGGGATGCATTGAAAGTGAACGATACGAAGGCATATAAGGTGAATGGCGAGGGATGAAAAATTAAAAAAAACAAAAAACAAGTGGCTGCTGCTCTCTTAGATAACAGCGCTCTTTTGCATTTGTACTTTCAGTTTTAGAGGATGTCTGATGAGATCTGGATGATTATGTGAGTGGAGGTGCACTTCCATGATAACATCTCTTTGAAGGAGACAAAAAGCTTCATCATTTGGAATAAAGTAGAAGAGACATTTCATGACCAAAATCTATATTTAAGTCTGTACATATATGCAAATGCATGATATGCTATTTTTATTCTTTGCACATTATTATTTATGCGCTTTGCTCACCTGTGCCTTGACTTTATGGGGAAGGGTCTATGTGGAAATGTGACACCACAATGTGACATGGATATCTCTTATATTCTCATTCCTTGGGACATGTGCTGTCACAGACCATTATGGTTCAGCAGCATCGGGAATAGAACGGGGCCTGACAGACTGTGATGAATTTAGAAATAGTGATCTTGTCTGGGATAATCTTAAATAGATTACATTTTATGGTGATGTGGCCTGTCCCTTGTCGCTCAGCGTGCACTTATCCTCTGAGCTTACACATGCATGGTCGCGCACATAAACAAACACACACCCGCTCACTCTCATCAAGACTCTATCTGTCCCAATCATTTCCTCACTGTCTCTCATTTGTCGCTTCATCACGATATTACACTCTGGTGTTTGGGTTTCGCTCCACCTGTGTCTTTCACTGATGAGATTTGGAAGCTCCCTGACTGATGTTTCTGTTTACCTTGGCATTAACGTGTTAGATGGGGTAACGTTAACGATTCCATAATTGCATTGATTAAATACGTTGTTATTCTGATTCGCCCTTGCCTCTTCACTCTATTTTTATCAGAACGGACCCTGAAGCGACGGAATTGTTAGCAGGTAATGGTGGCAAAGCAACAAAAACCTCAAATTAGATTTGGCACTGGGGATTTAATGGTTCAATAAAAATCTGTTTTACCCACCACTGCCCTTCTGCTCATCTATCCTGCCACCAGCTCTCCTCCTCCACTCTGATGCTCTATTTCCCCCACCACACATCTGTGTAAGCGCACTCCACTCACACTCGTGATGTAGAATCAAGGTTATTTAAGGCCATTCTTTCATCCATGCTCGAGATAGCTTTTGAATTAAGACAATGATGATGTGATTTTAACTTGTTGGAGCATTGATTTTCAGATCAGTTCCTTTCCCACCTGTTCTTCATGGTGGCCTTCTTTTGATACTGGCTAGTACCATATCAAATCACAATCTTTTTGGCCCGAGGCTAGGACTTCGATATCATTGTGTTGATCATTTTATAGGAGCCCTGAGTGAGTCACTTCTGGGTCTCACCTGTGTGACCTTGATGAAAATAGCAGAATTTCTCAGCTTTTGATCGATGTGTTTGTGAAGCAACAGCATCAAAAAAATAAATTAATTTAAAAAAAAAGTAAAAATTAAATCTTCTGCCAATTAGGGGATAAATGATGTAATGTAATGCACAGCACTCTTGTCTTCATAAGAAAAGCTGTTTTAGAGACGAATATCACAGTTTCTAATTACCTGCTGAATATGAAGAAGCAAAGTTTGGCATTGAAGCACTCTTCAAATCTTTTTTTTTTTTTTTTTTNTTTTTTTTTTTTTTTTTGCCTTGGGGTAAATTTGCTGCCTCACACTCCAGCCAATCATAATTTATTCATTAAAATCTCTTATTTGCTTATCTCTATTAATCAGTGTTGTGTGTTCCGGTAAACAGAGCGTGAGGACAAAGAAGAGATCCACCTGAAACTGTTTCCAGTTCCTCACGCCTGTGGAGCAGGAGAAGAGCCAGCAGAATTTGGTTGGGAATGAGCTCGGGTAGCGATTAGGAATTTATAAGCAGGGGAGGATGAGGCTCAGAGAGGCTAAACAAAATAAGTGTGTGCCAAACATGGAGCCAAGACTCTTCTTAAGCCCATGAATAATATAGAGAAAAACACTACTTTCTGTTGTGGCAACTGCAACAGTAGACAGATAATTAACACAATGACAGACATTCACCTATACAGCTATACATACTCTGCCCTGCAGAGTAAATTATGACAGATAAACTGACCTAGAAGGATTACATGCAAATAGAAAAATCCTCATAATACATGAAAAAAGACATTCTACTTTTCTCTCTCTTTGTTAACTTTGGGCTTTGGAAATGTGTCCTCAATATTTATATCTATATATATCTATATCTATATCTATATCTATATCTATATCTATATATATATATATATATATATATATATATATATATANCCCCAATACAGGTAGCCTAGGCTAGCCCCACACCAAGGTGATCTAGACCAGTCCACATCATCTCAAACTGCAGAATTCTAGCCTTATGATTCAAGGCTAGTTTGAAGAATATTCGTCTCGCTCACTAACTGTCTTCATCCTAAAGCCTCACCAATTTCACATACAGCTTTAATTAAGACGTGGCCCACCCCATTAACATTACTGTATGAACTTTAGTTAACGACAGCTATTCTTCTTATATGCAACAGTTGTTATAGTTGTGAGAATAAATTTTAGCAATAAGTATACTTTTACTCCTAAGGTGCTGTTTAATCATCATTGGGTCCACGTTAACCTTTCAGAAACCCATATGTAATTCATAAATACTTCATACACCGGCTATGTTATTTTAAATCAGCAAGGAGAGGCTAAAAATACTCAAAATTATCAAAAAAGAACCAATCAAAAAGGATAAAAGACTGGTACTTTAACTACAAGGATTTATTTTTATTTGCAGTTGCTCAAGCATACAGCAAAAATTGATCAAAAGCAGCAATATCAAGAATTTAGAAAAAAGATCAAAAATACAAGAAATCATTTCAAAATCACTGAAAATACTTCAAAATCACTTCAATAAAATCACACATAAAAATCATCTTACCTAATCATCTTAATTATTATCTCACCTATGTTGTTCAACATTATTGCTTACTAATGGAAAACATCCTTAACGTCTCCTAGCCTGGTTTAAGGAACTTAGGTACTCTTCCACTCAAACTGTTTCCTGTTATTNTTAACGTCTCCTAGCCTGGTTTAAGGAACTTAGGTACTCTTCCACTCAAACTGTTTCCTGTTATTGAAATTTTCAGTTACATGATCAGCAAAAATCACTCAATCAGCACCGCACCCAATACTGGTCATTCAGCTACAACTGTATCAAAAGTTACATAGATCATATTCACTTCAATTTAATACACAACATAAATGCATCAAAAATCACTCAAATCATAGTTATTTGATTTAANCACTTCAATTTAATACACAACATAAATGCATCAAAAATCACTCAAATCATAGTTATTTGATTTAAAACACATTGTAAGTGTACTCAAGATTACTTTAAAACATGATTACTTGAGTTTATCACATATCATTCCATAACTATTACGGCTTCATTATTAAGTGCTTTTCTTGATTTTATTTCTCATCAAAACACTCCCTTCTCACCCCATTTCACATTTTATTCACACNGCTTTTCTTGATTTTATTTCTCATCAAAACACTCCCTTCTCACCCCATTTCACATTTTATTCACACGCATTGCATACAGGCGTGTAGCACATCTTTCTTCACTCATCAGTGAAACCTGTAAGCTCAAAACCCTTATTATTTTCACAGANGTGTAGCACATCTTTCTTCACTCATCAGTGAAACCTGTAAGCTCAAAACCCTTATTATTTTCACAGAAATGAGGTAACAACATTCTCAATTTATGTTAACCACACACATACTTATTTATCGTTAAAGTTAGTTATTTAATCATTCTTTTACAGCTATACGAATCAATAGTAAATCAACGTTGAATTATAATTCTTCTTTTCTTACTGCATTCTCCGGCCTTTTCTGCCCATGCTCTCGTTCCTCCTTTCCTGTGGTCTGACGATCCTGATGATTCATACACCTCTCGAACAGGCGGTGGTCTCTCTTCCTCTCTTGGTTGCGATCCTTCTCCCTCCTGAACAGGTAGCGACATAGGTAGTGACCTTTCTTCTATGACCTCCCGGACAGGTAGTAGAACAGATGATGGATCTTCTTCTTCTTCTTCAGGTCGATCATTAACACTGGGATTCTCTTCTCCTGCCAGACGTTCGAACACACTTGCAGAGAGTAAACTTTCTGATTGCTTGAACGTGCTCTCAAGTTTACTCACAGCTTTTTCAACTTCAGAATATTCTTCCCAGGTTCTCTCCACCCTTTGCACTTCTTCATACAGCTGTTCGACACTTGTCGCCGTAATTCCAAGATCTTCCACTGAAATTTCATCTATTAACAAGTTTAACAACGGCTCATTGTCAGGATCGAATAGGTCTTCCTGGATTCCATCCTTCTTCATTTTTATTTTCCCCTCATTTTTTCTAGGCCCTTCTTCTGACCTTGTCGTCTTCCCTTNCCTTCTTCATTTTTATTTTCCCCTCATTTTTTCTAGGCCCTTCTTCTGACCTTGTCGTCTTCCCTTACTTTTTTCCGTGTTTTTGCGACTCATTTTTAGTAACTTGTTGATGAACTTTTTCAGCACCATTTCTGTCTCGACCTTTGACATGAGGCCTCATGCTCCTTCCTCTTTCTGAGCATGCTGAGTGTGCTGAGTGTAGGTGTGCCTCTCATCGGTGCCTTTGACTCCATTTCCCCTTATTTCCTTCTTTCTCCTTTCTCTCCAATGGCTCCTTTTTGACTATATATTTATATTTATATGTATCGCAATGCCCTCATTTGTATTCAGTCCAGGCCTTCTCACAAATTTTTTATTTAGTATTTCTCTGAATGAGATTCTCAAGGGTGTGGTCCTCCCACTGCAAGCGTAGGAGTTTGGTTCTCATTCGGCAGTGGTGTGGTATTGTCTTCCACATTTGTTTGGGTTAATTAAGAAATTAACCTATTAATCATCAAATTTGTGACAGGTATATCTATTTTTATTGGAGGTTTGTAAGTTGTTATTCATAGCTTGGCCATATCAGCTTACCTACATATATATAAAAAATTCTATCCATCTATGCATTTTCTACCTGTTTATGTTGCGAGATGAGTTTCTATTTAAGAATAAATATTTATATCTAGAAATTTTTAAGCCCTGAATTTCATGACTTAACTAAGGATATATATTTATAACTAGCTATTTTTAAGCCCTGAATCCTATGACTTAATTGATGCATTCTGTTATATATTTTGTTGTACCAGTAAGATTAAAATGGCTCACATACCAGAATTTTCACCATTACCATTCTCTCTACAAAAGTTTATATATTTGGAGCATTTATCTACTTCCACTTGGCTGTAGTTTGTGCTTTGGCCTGGATTGGCAGTGTAGGAAGAAGCTATAGTTGGAATGAAAAGGTTGATGTGATATTGTACATTGTAGCTTCAAGTAACAACATGCTGGAGTACATTAGGTTTAAGTCCTTTAGATATAAACCTATAGGCATGAGTTCCCATGGGGAGCCAACAAGTCGATGATATTTGGAAGTGCAAGAAGAGTCACTAGTATGTTATCCAGTGCACTTCTCATTCTCACTCCCTGCTCTGGGACCGAGGACTATGGGCTGTCTATGGAAGGTCATGGAGATAAGGTGGAACAGTGTTCTGCTGCAGAGATGGGGAGATAGGGGAACTGCAGCAGCAATGGAAAAACCTTTAAATATGTGTTTCTCACTGGGCAGGCTAGATAGGGAAAAATACCAACAAGTTATTTAATCCTGTTTTCATTTTAAAACATTTTACTTAGAACATATGCTTATGTGGGCCCTAAATACATTGCAGATATGTTTGTTAACTACATGCCGGGTAGGTCACACAGATTTGCAGGGACTGGTCAGTTAATGGTACCCAGAGTCCGTACTAAATGTAGTGAAATGGCTTTTAGTCATTATGCTGCCCACTGCTAGAATCAGCTTCCCCTTGATATAAGATGTTCCCCTACTGTAACTATTTTTAAAACCAAATTAAAGACTGTTCTCTTTTCTATTGCTTTTAACTAATTGGTTTTATGCTTTTTTCCTCTTTGTTTTGTTTTGTTTTTAATTCTCTGGTTTTATGCTTTTTTAAATTTTTAACATCTGTTTTTTTTTTCTACCTGTAAAGCACTTTGAAAGGCCTGTGTGTATAATAAGGTGCTATATAAATAAAATTTGCCTTGCCTCGCCTGTCTTTGATTTCCAAAAAAAAAACAAAAAAAAATTATCTAGTTTCCTTTATTTGTTTGGAACAATATCATTTTAATTTATCAGGCAGTATCATTGAGATAATATATAATACACTGCAGTGATGGCAATAGTTGGTCAGCAAACACACACACACACACACAGATATATATATCTATATATATATATAGATATATATATTGGCAAGGCAAGAGAGGGGTCATCACGACACACACACACACACACAGATAATATATATATATATGGATAGATATATATATATAGATATACATATATATGTATATATATAATCTGTGTGTGTGTGTGTGTGTCGTGATGGCCCCTCTCTGTCTGGAGCAGATGAGTGTATGTTAATACCATGCTGTGATTGAGAGGCTGCCGAGCTGATGTGGCACACCTGTGCCCAGTGCTCCTGGCTCATAAAATACCCTGCCATCAACCAGTGTCCAGCTCTCTGCTGCACATGCTGGACCCCATTTTGCTCTTTGTTTGGCATTCTGGTTTATTTTTATGCACCTTAACAACACCCCACACTACATCCTTCACTCATGCACACATCTATATTACTGATATTAATTTTTTCCACACCTCATACTTTTCATGTTGTTATGTTGGTTTCTTTACTTTAAAATAAATTTAATTCTTTTTCTGGCATTGCATGTCCCTCCCAATTATTTGTCATGGCCCTTAAGATGGGTTATGACTATAGATATATATATGTTAGCACAGCAAGTATTCATATCAAAACCACATTGGAAACAGTTTGAACTCATCAGGCACATATTCAGGTGTTGGTGTAGGTGGCAGCCAACATGGCCACAGACCTCTTCGATCCTTTCATGTAGCTGCAGTGCTGACACAGGTTTTTAAGATCTAAAGGTTAAAATATTGGCTGAGTTAAACTGGATTTCATCCCCCACAGGCATAAGCACTGTGTCATTGAAGGACAGAAGCGAATGTGCTGATGTTCTGTGCTTTCTGGTGAAATGGCACAAATTACAGTTGATACAATATATATGTGTGCATGCACTCATATTCACAGGTTTTTTTTTTTTTTNCAGGTTTTTTTTTTTTTGTATTTATTTGATTTGTCATACCATCTCTGTTTTGCTGTCCTGCCTTTCTCTGACTCTCACACCTTAATGCAGGATTCCAGGCCAGGAGGCACCTGGGGTGCTTTAACTGAGTGAAAATTACATTTACGCTGACATGGAAAGGCAGGTCCATCCCTGGAGTGGAACTAAAGTCTGGCTGGTGCTAGCCACTGTCAAACATCCATTCTCATACAAATCTCCCTGAAGGCTCCACTTTGGCAGCTCACTTTTTCAGTGGCGCAGCTTGTTTGAGGAAGATGTGTCACCACCACCACCATGGTGTCAGCAAGCGGTTTTCTCATTGTCTCACGATCACCCTTCCTGCTCTTCTGTTCTTTATGTGTGTAAGTGGATGGGACTTGATGCAGCAAAAGTGCAGCATTTACAGATTTGCTGCTCTTCTGTTGTTCACTTTCATTGTGTTTTGGTGAGATTACCTTCTCTCCAGTTTCACTTGCAATCTATAGTACATATTGTGTTTTTTCTTTAGATATATGTATGTGTACTTCCCAATTTACTCAACAGATAAAAATACCTTATGTGCTAGTTTAATATTCATACTACACATCATTATGGCAATATTACATGATATAATATAAACAAATCTCTATTATGGACTTTTTAAAAAAAATTATTTCGTTGATTTTTTAATCATACAAAATTTAAAAAACATACACAAAAAAAAAAAAGGGATCATAAGTGTCACACACAAATCAGTAAATTACATACAACTCAGGGTCATCAGAAGTGTCACACGTCAATAAATTATATACAGATATGACCCATAAATACACTGATACAAGTGTAGGGCCCAGTCATTTCATGCACATTCACGAAATTTCCACAAAGGTGCCCAGACCTGCCTGAATCTCCCAGATTTATTTTGGGATCATGTTACCTTCTCCAATGGCAGTAAATTAGCTGCCTGATTTAACCACATTTTGACAGAAGGTATCTGTGGGGATGACCACAAAATAAGAATAAATTTTTTAGATAAGTAAATAAAATTAAACAAGCAGTCAATTTCAGGGCTGACAACTAACTCAGTTTTACAGATACAGTATATAAGAGGTGACAAATTAAATTTCTGATCAATTATCTTCTGAATTGACTCATGCATGCTGGACCAATAAACATGGACTGTATTTCTGGACAATCCCAAAATGTATGCATTAACCTACCCTTTTCTGATTTACACATATAGCAAAGTGGGGAGACATTAGGATATATCTAATTAAGATGAAATGAAGTGAGATAGATCCAATATATAAATTGGTAATTTTATTTCTGTAAATAATTTGAGGTGGATTTCTGAAAGACACCATTGAAAGCCACATTTCATCAGAAAACATCTAGCCCAAGTCTCTCTCCCAAACCTTCCTTAAAGGGTCATGAGATGAAGAGGTCATAGATGACAACAATGCATACAAATCTGAGATCTTTCCTTTCAGAGCTCCTGGGGAAAGCAGCCGCTTTTCAACCAAACAGAGCTCTAAGTGTATTTTTATTTTTATTATGGACTTTTGTTATTAACTGAAATGGGACAGTAGTGTATAGTTTGTAATTGTTTTATGAAAAAATTTTCTTCTCAACATTTGCTATCTGGGTGGTCTTTCCTGTGATTCTTTGTGAAAAGATACTTACTGGCATGCTTGACATTTCCAGCAGCAGTAGCAGAGGTTTGATTGGAATAAATTAATAAAAGTGCCACCTACAGAAATACCAACTCTGCTACACCATTCTGTTAGTTGACTGGCGATTTAACACTTTAGCCTCATGTTTGAAAAGGACCCTGAGTCACGTCTCCATAAAAGTAGTGCTGGCAGTTTTACTTGGTAGGATCTATTAACATTTCCATAAGACCTCCTTCAGGCAAGTGTGAATAAATGCAGTCACATGACCAGCAAAGGCACACATAAGATTACCGAGCTCTGACGTTAGTTTTTTGTGTATACTGTAAGACCAATCATGCGAGACTAGGAAATGGAATTTTGTGCCTAGATCACACATCTTTTAGATGACAAAATGGTTGGAAATTGGTCTGATGAAGAAATTAGAGAGGTACTCTTCAACTACACTGATAACTAGACAGCTAAACAGTACCGTGTGTAACTTTCGCTCACCATGTAGCTGTAAACAATCTTGCCTTGTGTATTCTTCTTAACTTCCTGCTTTTCCCAGTCTTGTCAGGGAGATGCCTAATAGTGGGTAAGAATTGCGTCTCTATCTGTAAAGGTCCTGGAATGTTTGAACATATCCTTTATGTCACTTTGGCACACAAGAAGAGTCCTATGTTTGAATAGTCAAAAGAACTTCAGACTTGCTAGTAGCAAGTTTGCCAGAATTGCTAGCAGCATCTAACTGTTCTAACAGTTACATATTCCATGTCTGAAAGGGACTTAATACATAAACATGACAGTAATGAGCATTTAACACAATGTCACCTAAATTAAAATCACAAAACTTCATGATAAATAAAGTTTGTAAACAAACAATGCAGTAATTAGCCAGAATACCAGAACTTTTAAATAATCTGAGGTTTGAAGCAAGGAGCCAATCTTTGTGGTGATGCTGCTTCTTCAGTTAATTCTCTGGCAGTAATGACATCTTGATGATAGCACTAACCTCTTTTGAAGAAAGTGCCTCACACATACTCACTGCTGTAAAGTGACCAATTAGCTCACGCCCCTGAGACTTGTGTAGCTGGGATGCTGTGACTTAGCAGCAGTTGCTGGGGCCATGTGGCAGGCTCTTTAGTCTGATGGAAGTAGAGATGACCAACATTAGTTGCCAGGGGTCAAAAGATTACAGACAAAGTGTCAGATAGTGTCTAGAGGGGACAGCAACAAGGAGCTTGTTGGTATAAATCATTCCCTAGCCCACATGTACATGTGATGCTGATTTGACCCCCACCTCTCCCAGCACAGCTGAATCTCTCAGAGACTCAAGAGGAGACTCAGGGTATAATATATGTTATGCCTCTTTGTGGCAACAGAACAGCAGTATGTCCACACATGCATTCTGATGTTTATCACCATGTTAGTCCCGTGAGATCGAATCAGCTCAGCTGAACTATGCTGGAAAAATGTCTCTCTTTATAACCATCTTAATATCTGTCACTTATTTTTGGTTGAATCTTATGCTGTTAAATTTGTTAAAACCTGTAAACCATTATATGTTATAAATGCAAATCTGATCTTTGAAGAACAATGCAATCTGACAGATGTGGTCTTGTTTGAAGATATTTATAAAACTTAATAGAAAATTCCAGAAACGTGAAACTGCATCATTTGGACATGGAAATCAATGTTAAAAAAAAGAGCTTCTTTGTAAACTTTTCACCTGTTATGACTATACCTGTACATATATATATGTATATATATATACATATATATATAAAATAAGTCAGTAGTCAGATCACATAGAGAGGGTTCACTTTAAACATACTAGAGAGCAAAATATTTGAAGTGATGTTGTAGTACTACTCAGGGGAAAGGACCCAAGCTCTTCCCCTAAGCTAAGCTAGAGAGGTAAATAATCGATCACACTGTCCAACTTGGAACGAGCACAAAAATCAATCAAAAACAATTGCTTCAGATCTCTTTGTTCTACCGTTTTTTTTTTTGTTGTTTTTTTCCCAAGCTTATTAAGCTTAGATTAAGGCTGATTGTTGCCTTCAAAAAATATATTAAAGGCGACAATTAGACAAAGGTCAGCAGGTCATTAACACCATTACTTTCCTTGTTTTCTAATCAGTGTGAAAACAAATCTGTGATTATTGGCTTCCTTCTTACTCTCGCCATCTCTCTCTCTCTCACTCTGTGTCTCTGTGACCACTCTGTACACTAAGTTGGATGGCTAGTAAGTCCCCATTGGCTTACATGGCTGGCTCCCAGCTAATCACGTTTTGAGACAAAGACTTCAAAGAGTACCCTCTTGTCTGATGCTGATCTGGGCCAAGTGAGGGCTCAGTAAATGGATATGAGAGGATAGTGTGTGTTAGCTCCACTCCATCCAAGTCATCTGCCCCTAATTTCAGATTTATATGCCTCTCTAAATATCTGATGGAAACCTTGACTTTCATTGTATGTGTGGTAACCATAAGTGTCAGACAGTGGCCTTGCACTGGGGTCAGGGAGAACTCATTAATGACAAGCATTTGCTAGGCATGTCAGCATAAGCATTTGAAAGTAATTCTAAGTATACTGTATTCCATGTGGCAAACCCCATCTATCCTCTCCCTTGTTTGTGCGGAAACAGTCACCAATAATTATTTAATTGGTACTAACAGAGTGGGATATCAATGGATCCTCAGACAGCAGCGTAAACAAGCAGAGTCCCACTAAAATTTACAAAATGAACATGGGTGCTGTAAGTTTGTAGTTCAAAAGAACTACAAACTTCAGAAACATTTTATGAAACTTGATGATAGGCTTTGTAGCTCTGCTCAATATTTTGAGGTTCCCAGTATTTATAAAGATTTACTATAACTGTTTGGATAGAAAAATTTAAACCAATCCACCCGATGTTTTATTTCCAAGTTCAATAATCAGGCTTCTTCAGTTGTGACATCAAGCAGGAAATCTTCAGGTTTTTCCTTGTGGAGCTGCCTGGAGGATGACAATGACTTTGATGACAGCCTCCCAGAAAGCATGTTTTTTAGTACTGTGGAGCATGAGGTTACTTCTCCAGGTGATGTTCTTTATCCTTTCATTAGGCCACTAGGCACGTTAAAGCACTGATGGTATGGCAGTGGAAAAAGGTAATTTTTCAGCATGCCTTCTGGCTCTTCTTTGTGTTGATATATTAAAATGGAATTTGTTTTCTATTTTTATTGCCTATTGTTAGAACATTGGCCCACAATAGCTCTATAAAAGTGATCCACATTACAAAATACAGAAACGGCTTGTGCATAATAAATAATAATACAAACATATAACACATATCCTCAACAGAATAAAAAATTTTATGGAGACTTAAACTATTGAACTACTTCCACAGTACAATGAGAATGGATGCTGAATTGGAATCTATAAGGCCTGGCATTTCTTTATATTTTTCAATTACATGAGCAGGTTAGTAGTTCAAACATCTATTTCCACTAGGATCAGAACAGCATTTCACTGTGCCTGTGCTAAACAGACAGTAGATTGACACAATGGCTGACGCATTGAGTAGAGATCCCTGGGAACTTAATTGCTCAAAGGGAGCTCGTCATCTGTTTTCATCATATTAAGAGAATTGCCATCACCATCATGACCATCACCATCATGCCTTTGTGATTGTTTTCTTTGGAGTGATGGTCCTGATTGAGAAATACAAGCCTCTTCCCCACTTTTCACGACATACTGTATATATGTATATATGGATGTATTAGCATTGGTCCCACTGGATCCATTGTAGGGGGCAGGTGGGGGGTGGNGCAATGACTATGGATAGGTCCTTCATTGATCAAGACTTAGAGGGGGATGGGAGAAAACTGAACAGCCACAGGGAGCTTCCTATGGTAATGCTTCACCACATCGATTAAAGGGATGTGCATTTGAGGCACAAGAGCACTCCAATGAATCCTCCGCCTAGCCTTGTGCTTGGTGAAGCATACTGGATTCCACAGCATGAACATGAATATAACACAAAATGCAAAGGATATATACATTAAATGTGCATTTATTATTTTAAACTGTGTGGAAAAAAAAACAGATGGACACTTTCTAAACATTTTGCTATCACTGGAAAATAACAAACACACACAGTTCTGTTCATCAAAACATTTGACTTTTCCTGTCTCAACTCTGTCTTAGTATTCAAATAAAACCAGTGTCATGCAACCAATTGCAGTGGGCTGTCTCTTCACCTTTATCCTGGAATTCTTGCTTTGCTTCAGTTCCACACATTTACACACACGCATGTCTAGTAGCTGTTCAGTACAACCTAGTTTTCTCCTACTTTCCACTATACTTAAAAGCTTTTCTGGATCAACTATTTTCCTTATACATCATTAAAAGCCCAAACAGGCTCCAACAGATAGCCATTTTGGGTTGTCGTGCAAAACTATCGTGGAATTGCTAACTCTTGGTCGTCTTTGGTCCTTAATCCAAAATGGCTATGACATTGCCGTTTCCAATTTTATCAACTAAAGACATCCAGTGACACAATTCTGATAGTGTCAGAAAATTACGACTGGTGTGTGTGGATGGATGACAGATTGATGATACCTTTCTGCCTGCATTTGCTTCCTGCTTGTTGTGCCGCTACAGTTCAGCATTCATTCCTAGCACAATGTGACATACATCAAAGTTGAATTGTGCAGTCTGACACAGATACCCATCTTGCGCAAGCACAGACATGCAATCAACTTATAGGATTGCTGTTATTGCACAGTTTGCAGGAGGCATTAGCTAGCACCCTCCCCTTAGCAAGGTCAATTTATGAAGAATTTTCTGGAGAGGGTATACCATGTTTGATGGTGCTTGGTCCATTGCTGCCAATTGTCTTTCACTGATGAGATTCTTCTATTGTCTGTCATCTTTCTTTTATATTTATACTGAGAAGCAATTTTTTTTTCAGCTACATGATTCAACTCAAAATATCATAAATATACTTTCACAGACAAGCATTCACATCTTATACACAGACCTACAGTATGGGGTGACAAATATCTGCTGGTCTAGGAGTAATTTTTTGCCAGCAAGTTCATCATCAGCCTGAGGAGATAAAGATGACCGCCGAAGCCATTACAGTTTTATTTGGTACAAAAGAATCAGTGGGAAGGCATTAATATGGTAAAAGGAGGCCATAAATATAAAGCACCGTCCTTCTCTTTTTCTCCATTTTAATTTCCTTCTCAAATCAGCTAGATTTTTCCTGGACTTCCCCAAAGGCATTTTATAGGAAAGTAGTTAAAGCACAAAATGAGCAAAGAGGGAAATTAAAGACAGTCAAACCTCTAGATGATGCTAATGGAAGGATTAACACATTTAACATAACTGATATCTTGTATTTAATCTTTATATTTCAGATTGCTCTGTTGATTAACAAAATGGCTCTCTATCATCTCTTTTAACCAAATGGCACCACCTTGATTGCACTTCAACTCATTACAAAGGAAGGTCTTGATCATTTATTGCCATGTCATGTTCTCAATGCATTACTAGTTCAGTGTAGCTGTTGCTTGAATGATGGATTTTTGTGTTTGTTGGGTTTGATGTGTGTGGTTCGATAGCATGTTGGGTGCGTTTGTGTGTCTGCATCAGGTCACTGCATCTCTGCTGCAGGGTTCACCTGGAAGTAGGCAGCCTGTTGCATCATCAAACACAGCGATAGAATGGTACTGAAGTCCCATTATGCCGTTTAGATGCATGCGTGAAGGTGATCGATCTCCAAAGCTTTGTTCTTTCTCCTTGTGGTATTTGTCTTGCTATGCAGACAGCAGCAACACGGTGACCCCTCCAGCATCTCATTCATTTCCACAGCAGCAGGTGTGTGTCGGTGCAATAGGAGGGAGTCATGATATGATCTACTGCTCAAAGCCACCGTGTCAAAAAAATCTGCAACTTTCTGGAGTACATTTACTCAAGTAACTATACTTCAGTAAAAAGCTGAGATATTTGTACTGCATATAAGTTTTTTTTTTTTTTTTGAAACCTTTGTACTTTTGCTCCAAGATAATTCAGAGGATAATCTTTAGAAGTGTCTGTAGTGTATAGTTTCTTTGTAGATTCAGATTTTACATTCAACAGGAGATAATCTCACATTAAGAATTTATCACTTCCTTCCTTCCTTCCTTCCTTCCTTCCTTCCTTCCTTTCAATTCTGAATGCAGGAGTTTTAATTTCAATGGAGTATTTCTCAACAGTAGTAGTGCTTCTTATACTTAAAGGATTTGAGTTCTTCCAGGATTGCCTTTTTTGACTTTCTGTATTAAATTATCATTAATGAACAGCACTCTGTAGCTTGCATCATCATGCTTACAAGAAAATGTAATATTTAAACTTTCCAGGGGCTTGATTAAATCACACGTAAAATTTTAATTATGTCTGCTTTTTTAATCTTAGAAATCTTAACAGCTTGATCTGTGCAGAAGAGAAAAGCGTGGTTTATCATGTTCCCAAGTGGAGGACTGTGGCCAGCCATCCCACTGCTGCGTGTCATACTTTGCTTTTGGTGATGAATGACCCCCACTTCCCCACAGTCATCTATATTCATGTATCTCCACATTGATGTAATTGCACTTAACACACAAAGAGACTGTTAGCCCCCTACTCTGCCACTGTGCGAGGAAATTGTTAAGTCACGCAGATTCATAAGGAGGTTACCATGGAGACACTCGGAAAACACTAGCTGCACCTCTTTGCCACTGAATCATGAATGTGAGGAGCCATGATGGGCCAACCTCTTTCAGTGGTTATTATGATCAGTTAATACATTCTATTCATCATGGAACAGACCCAAGATACTGTATATGTCAAATCTCCTGTGTATCTACATGTGTTCTTATGAGTGTGTAGTTGTCTTTCTGCTTTATGGCAATTTGATGCAACAGGAATATCAAGTGATGAGGGTTACAGTCTCCAGCATACTTATTTAAAGTCTCAATCCTAATAGTTTTTAGATAAATTCACATATGAGCTTGTCATACTAATGAAAAATCAGCATTTGATATGTTTCTGAATATATATATATATATGTGTGTGTGTGTGTGTGTGTGTGTGTGTGTGTGTGTGTGTGTGTATTATTGTATGTATTATCAGTTTTAACAATATTTTATTCATTTTACTGGGGACAATGCTGCAATTGACATTGATATGATGTGAATTTACCAGATTTAGCCAAAATAAATCAGATTCATCTGCAGTCTGGGCAGACTGATGGTTAGAAGGATTAAAATGACATATGCATATACACAAATGCAAAATAAAAAGCAAATAAACAACATCAAAGCAGCAGACCAAACATATTGAGCATAAAAAGTAGGAACATAAAATAATTTAAACTTTAGCGACCGACAAAAAAACAGACAATAGTGATAAAACCCTAATCCAAGTGGCACATCCCCTGAAACTGGAAACTCTCTGGAGGCATACATTTGCCAAAATTGAGAGATCATCATAAACACCATACACATAAAATCAAATAGCAGCTGAAAGGTAATTGAATGATTCAATCTGCAGCACAAACCAGTTCACATTCATTTCACCTCAGGACTGAATCTCAAATTACAATCTGCAAAGGCCTGAAGAGACCACAATTGTTTTGCCCCTCTCTTCACATAGAAAGCTACTTTAATCACATTGTTCAAGTAGAATGCACTCTTTGTGGGAAAGCTACGATTGGTTCTGACAGCGGTGCGAGTGATAGACAAGTTGCGACATTTGATATCAACGCAGCGGGCTGGTTTCTGTGCTGAGAGGTGGTATGTCTGAGATAATACCGTTCGAAAGGTGGAACGAAGTAAGAAATCAGTTTGAATCTGAATTAGTGACTCAACATGACCTTAATTGTATCGCTGTCTTGTCCTTTTTCAATTGAACCAATGACTTAAATTAAATTGTAACTGATTTGAAGTACTGTACACTACTATGTATTTATTGAATATATTTCAGAATATACTGAGTAAAGAGGATCTTTCATAAGTTTCCAAATAGAGCGGACTTGACCTTCTGGCTTAATCCAGAGTTATGACTCTGTTTCAGCTCTCAGGCAGTGCTCGCACACCCACTTTGTGTGATAGCCAACTGTTATTGCTGCACCAAATGATGGCCCATTAATCCTGTCTCAGCCCTGCAGCGGAATCAAACTTGAGAAGCATGAGCGTGGGAGAGAAAATGTGGTGATAGTGAAGCAAGACATGGACATACTCCAAGAAGACCGATGTGTGTGAGGGTGAAATCCTTGTGCAACCTATAGTACCATCTATAGTACCATATGTGCCCTCCTATTTATATCCTAATGGGTAAGATGATGAATCTTTTATTGGTAGTCCAATCATGCCAATTCAAACTTATTCATAAATAGACCAATTATAACTATTTCAGCTGTAGTCAGTGTCTTGTGGTGAGTGAAGAAGTAATGACGTTCAGTGAATGAATGAATAATTTAATAGATAAACGGCTTAGGTTTAGCCCATTGACTCTCTGAAGATGCTCATTGGAGAGCCATTTCTTCACCTTGCGTGGACAAGAATATGAATGCTTTATATAAAAGGAAGTGGTTTAACCTTTACTCTGTTTGCTCATTATCACTGAGAGAGCAGAGAAACAAATGTGATGTTTTTAGCATTAATTTCTCCAAACATAACAACGTGGCATACCTGAAAAACCTCTTTTAAAAAAAATATATATATACTACATATGTGTATAAGGAATTCATCTCTTTTATAAATTGCAGTTCACAGTTCAGTCTGTGTTTGTGCTTTTGAGTATTCTGGAAAAGACAGCACATGGAGGCCATATTTGATAGAAAAAAATAACAACAGGAGAGAGGGGTAATGTTCTGAAGAAAAAAAATATAAAATTTGTGAGAAAAAAACCTCACAAATTTGATTTAAATTTAAATATTTTCCCACATCACCTTGTAGCACATAATACTTTCATTCAATATTTATTCAGTCATTCATTGTACACAGGGTCTTTCTGTTCAGTCTCGTCCATCTGTTGCAGTCTGGATGTTTCAGCCCTCTGTTGTGACAGTTTTAGTCACAGCTAACTGAGGAGAGTGTAGCTGACAGCTAGCAGAGCTGTGCCTCTCCAAAGAGTTTGCCGTATTTCCTGCTTTGAATCTGCTCGAATGCCCCCCCACCCCAACNCCACCACCCCTGCCAACCCCCCAACCAACACAACCCATCTGGAGGAAACAGACTCTTGTTGGTATGGCAACCATATGACTATGTTTAAATTCTCTGGATAAATAATGTTACCAGCACTACAAAATATTAATGCTGAAGTGGAAAAGGATTTTCTAGCTCCAAACATGGCAAACACTTTAGCAGAATTACATTTCCTTTGGTCACTGCTGAAAGCAGCTGCAGCACAGGGATGTGCAGACAGTCTTGCTAAATGTTGCTCTTATTCAGACTATAAAAATCATGGGCAGGAATATACATTTGATTCAGCCACCTAAATTCTAGTGATGTCTTACCTATTTCTCATGGTCTTCCTGTCAGGACTGCCAATGATTACAAAACAAATTATGCAAATCTCCCATCATGCTTGTCAGCATTTCTTCTCAGCTGCGGCCAGGCTCAGTGAGCTGCTTTTGAGGTAATTTCATTTCATTCGTAGTTAATTTCTAAGTTGCCACTTCTAATAAATAGATAAATTAAATAACATAAATTTGGATTAGCCATGATAGACTGGCAACCCATCCAGGGGGTTAACCTGCCTCTCGCCCAGTGAATGCTGGAAAAGGCTCCAGCAACCATGCACAGGATTAACTGGTATAAAGAATGGATGGATCAATAATTTGGGTTATGCAATGAAATAAACACTTACAGACTCTCTCAACTTTAATCTCTTTGTCCATGCACATTCAACAATAATCCCTTGTGAAGCCATGTTTTAGCGTGCTGTTTATGCTGTGATTTGCTACTTGCCCCCGGGTCAAACATTGCTGTTGTATTTTGCCCTGCAGGCTGTTTTTGAGCTTTGTGCTTCTATCCAGTATGGCTGTGCACTGAGGCGCGGGTGGAGGAGGATGGAGAAGGGGACACGCATAGAGGCTAAAGTGGGAGGTGACTGTTGACATTCACCTGGATGCCCTCTGTAAGGAGAGGAATATGTGAAAAAAGGAAAAAGAGAATGATCTTTCTAAGCATATAGGCTAGAGAGGCAGAGAGGGGAGTATGTGATTATGGTTACTACGGCTACCGCATGCTGCTCTGTTAAAAAGGGAGGGGCTTGGAGGAAGGTCAGACAGCTGAAGCACATGCAGCTAAATCAACTTTGAAGTGCAAGGTGGCGTTGGGGTTGAGGAAATGTAGGTGGCTCAGGAGGAACATAGATTGCTGCTTGAGAAAGGAACCTTGCACTTTCCATGGCTTATAGCGCACCCTCTGGGTTGTAAATCCCTTTGATACGCCACATAAAAGAGGATAAAAGATCTAGAAAAGAGATGAGGAGACAAGCATATGAGATAAGATTTCTCTTTTGTGAGTTGTACGCTTTGAAAATGTTTCCAATGGGACGGAGGTCACCTGGCATCTGCGTTTAACTCATCCCCCCCGATTCTTACAGAGGCTCAACTCCTCTCTGACTCTTACCCTGATGTCTGTATCATGGAATGTTTTGGAAACAGACTGCCAGCTTAAGCTGTTCGGCGAGGAAAATGATGCAACATAAATTTCAAGGCAATACTTCTCTGTCTCCCTCTCTCTCTCTCTCTCTCCTCCTTTCTTCCTCTCTCCAGATATACACACATGCACTGCAGGATGAAAATCAATAGCCTTTCAAGAGTGAGTCAATACAGAAACTAATAGCTAACAAACCCTGGGCTGTAAAATCACTAGTGGCTTCTTTCACACTGTGGTTATGTTTCACAGCGATTGTGCTTAAGCATGTCATTGCACCTGTGTCACATATATAGAATTATTTTCCGGAATAATGGAAAGGTAAAGGCTAAAAACAACTCAGACTCTTGTATCTGGATGCCGTATCAGAGGAAAGCCTGTCAGTGTTAAGGAACTCACATTTAACTCCACACACCATAACGCTGTCTGGCGCAAAGAACATAAGAACGAACAAAGGGGCTCTTGTTTAACTTGATTAAGGAATTTGGCCATCTTTCTCCTCGACATTGATTATGCTGAAAGTCTGACTAAGCAGCTTCCCATTAACTGTAAGGGCCCTTTATGGGCATCCACATTCATCTTGGACAGGAAGCTTCCCTCCCCTTTAGGCTCAAAATGCTGATCCCCTCACACTGGAGGGTGACATGATTGAAACCTGAACAAAACAGACTTCATTTGGAAGCAAGGCCTGCATAACATTATCATTATCTTTATTATGAACACGTATCATCAGCTAGTCATCAACATCATTCTCTATTAGCAACACTCATGAGTGGGGCATTTAATGGATAAACCATCAGGCTTATTGCCTTTACCGAAAAAATATTATCACAGTGCAGAACTATGTTTGTGAACTGTGTTTGTTATTATTAAAGATCTCTTTATTCAAAATGATTATGTGAAATAATATTATATGTTATCATTCCACGATAAATCAACAAAGATGTTATACATATTGTGGCCACTTCATTAGGTAGATATATAGTCTAATCAGTATAAAACAACTGAATACAAGACTGTCATTAATTATGGCCTCAAAAATGACCATAGATTTGAATCAACCTCTCTTAGACGTAGTCATAAAAAACTGAATATTACAAGCTTCACAAATTCAGCATTTATTGCAACGATGTTGCATTGGATTTTATTAAGTATGGGTGCTAATAAACCTAATAAACTTATAGCATCAGTCTGGTTTGTTTTGTTTATTTTCATCCAATACCCGTATGTGTGAATATCAAGCACATTTCAGCCTATGCAGTAATAGGAATTGATAGGATGTATGTGTGACCATGTGTGTGAGTGTGTGACCATACATTCATGTCCTACATGCTGACTGTGCCACTTCGGAAGCATTTTTATGATTAAACTTGATCTTTGGGGTATAGTGCCTCTCCTCTTATACCCACTGGTGCACACACCCTTGAACATTTCATTCCACCAGGAGTGTCAAGTCACCAAATCCTGAGCTGTGGCAAAACTTACTGCATCTGTTATCATGTATCATCAAATGATTGATCATGCTTTTTAAAGGGCAATGACTCTCACTTTGTATATTATGCAAAATTACTAAATATGTATTATGGTACTACAGGTTAAACAGAACATTGATTATGAAAGTAACTCTGATGGGATATTTAGTTATGCCCAGGAAGTTGATGCCAATTTTGCTTGCAGTAATAACATATTCTCAAATATGGCGAGTACACCTGCACCTTGGCATACCCAACAAACACCAGTGTCTTTCTCCAAAAAATCCTATTCTCCAAGTTTTTCCCAGGGATGATTTTTTTTCAGGGTCTTCCCAGTGTTTATAATAGGTGGAAATAAGACAAAGTCAGATCGGTTGTCTCTTTAAATCAAACTGCAGTGTTGATGTGCCCTCAAGCTGAAATGGTAAGAACCATTTCCACCTCTGCGGCAGGGAGCCTGACCAAGTAGGCGCACTATGCGCTTCAAACGTGATTCTCATTCCCTTGGTCACTTGTGGTCTATGGTCCGCCTCCAATAGGAGAGGAAAGCAATTTATCAGTCTTTTTCTGTAAGGAGTTTTTTTTTCCTGCGCATCTCGGAGACATTATTTAATTTTTATTTCCCTTTTTTGTTCCATCTGCAGAACTCAGTGGCAGTCGCCTCAATCCATTTACCGCTGGCTGCTGCGCCTGTCTCCTCTGCGTTGCAATCTGTTGATAACTCCACTTGCAAGCTGCAGTTTATTGTGTTTCGCAATGGGAAACTCTTTCCTTGCACGGGAAATTCGTCAAATCTTGCAGATGATGGAAAACGTAGGAGCGTTTCAACACCAGTTGCTTTCACCAAATTAGGTAAGAGGAAATCCATTTTTATCATCATGCCTGTGATGTCAACGCTGGAGTGCATTGCCGATTCGGACAGCATGCTCTCTCTCTCTCTCTCTCTCTCTCTCTCTCTCTCTCTCTCGCGCGCGCGCGCGCACACACACACACACACAGTTTCTGCGCAACATGTTGACATACGCTTCAAAGCCTCCTGTGAGACCAAAACAAAACTGTTGATTACTGAAATCACACGAATCAAATTACATTTCACCAACTCCTATCTGTTTGAAATTGAAGTTTTCCCCAGCATCCAATTAAAGTGTGTGCATGCATGTGCTTACGCGCGCGTGTATGTGACTGTGCGCACCCCTGTCTATGCGTCTTTTGATATACCACTTCCAGACTTTCCACTCGATTTCCCTAATTTAATGTGTTGCTTTTCTTGCAGATGGGTGCAGCCTCGGGAGCGCCGTGCACTCCGTTACTGTTGCTCTCAGGCACTTCGCACTGGGTGTAGACCCCACGGCAGCTTATTGGGATTTTGACCTGCTGGATGGACACGGTGGTTGGAGGGCAGAGGGTTGCCACATAACAGGCTCCGGGGGCAACACGACCACTATTCATTGCACCCATCATAATAACTTTGCTGTGCTAATGGTGAGTATAGTCTGCTGTGTGGTACCAGTGTCATTCATCTCCACCTTTTAGCACACCCATGCGCCCATATAGCATGTCTTCTGCTGCTTTGTGCCCATTATGGATCAAATGCATCTCTTTCACCAAGGAATAGACGGAATCACGTGTTTTAAGAGGCGCTTCATGCAGGGACCTTTAAAAGCTTCCTTTATTGTTGCTCTTCAGAGGGAGAGGATTTGTCAAATGCGCTACGGGGATTTATTGATTTGGAGTATGCGCTACCCTAAATTCCCTCTGTATCTTGGAAATGAGAAGTTGCGTGTGTGTCGTATAGTCTGCCACCTTTTTTTTTTTTTTTTTTTTNTTTTTTTTTTTTTTTTTCCAAAAAGCAGCACAGCAGCTGAAATAGAAGCGAAGCTCTAACAGAAGCAGCGTCTTGTCAGGAGGTATTCGCCTCCGAGCGCAAGTGGTGTACTAATTGGTTGCAACCGCTGCCGAGCAAAAATGTTGGACTGTAAAGAATAGCGACGTTCATCTGTTTCGTTCAAGTTGGTTTCGACGACGCCGAGATGCCTTCTCCTGACGACGTCCCTCTGTTCAAATTGATTTCATGAGGATAATAACAAAAGCGCAATGGCATCGCATCGCCCAGTCGCTCCATAGAGCCGCTGTGCCTGGTCCGCTTTTTTGGATGAAAAGAAATCCTCCGGATGTTTACCGAAGAGTGGGATTCGTTAGACTGGGAGGTCAGTTCTCAGTAGAGCATGAAAAGTGTTGTGTAGTAGATGTCGCTGCTTTCCGAGTTGCCTTTTTTTTTCTTTTTTTTTCTTTTTTTACCTTAATATTTGATAAAGCCACTGTTCAATTCCGTTGTTGTTCGTGTGTGGAAATAAGCTGGCTCAGAAAAGCCGCATAGGAATGAGGACGAGTGGGAAATCGACACACAAGCAATGGCACTGGGTGCTGTGTGTGAGAGTGGGGTGCCTGTAGAATACTAAGCTGTTGTCAGATGGAGAGCAGATGTCAGATTGTCATTGTGAATACATTTTACATCAAACTGGGCTTGGGGAGGCGCGCCGTCAATGGGCACCTTGTGGCTGCTGGAATAAAGCGAGATCGGCATTTTTGTGCGTTTTCGTGGCAGCAGATGATTGATTTGAACTTCAGCACACGTCCTGTTAGCAAAGAGCAGTCGTATTGATGAAGGAAAGCCCTTGCAGGAATTTCCATATAATGGTTTTATGCAAGCGTTTGCGCCAGGGATTGCGCGCCTACTAATGCAGTCACCACACCCGCCTGGTCTCTGCAGTGCCCGAGTAAAGGACCCTTATTTACGGACTTGTGACATCATTCTCCTGTTGGTCTCATCTAAAATATGATGACCTTATACCAGGGAGGCTTCTGCAAGTACTAGACCTGTTGCATAATCTTTTCACGTCAAACTGAGAGGAATAGCCTATTACTGTAGGCTGCAAGTTGGCCATTTTTCATTTACAGTATTTACAAGTATACGCAGTCTCCATCAGTTAAGATTTAATTTGTTAGTCACACGGTGAAAGCACAGAAACAACAATAAACCTCCTGCTTTGGGCTCCCAAGGAAATGAGGTTACAGTAATCTCAAAGCTTGATTTGTTCAAAGTTTTCTTCATGTTATTAACGTTTTGAGCTGCATTGATAATGCTGAAATGAGAAGGTTACAATGGTCTTGGCATTTTCTGAGTGACATAATGCAGTGATTTGTACCTTTTTTTTGTATCTCAGCACCTACACAGTTTCAATTATAATTATATGGCAATCCCAGGCAATTATATTTCATTCTTTACTCTAAATACTCAGCTGAATTCTTCATCAGATCAGCTGTCTGTGATAAGAATCCATCTCATGGTGCATCTGTGAAGTTGAGCAAACTGACAGTGGGTTAGCCACAAAGCATGACAGCTTTGAAAAATGAATAATGCAACAAAATCATTTCAAAGAATTGGGGGAAGAGGGAAAAGAGATGCCTGAAAGGCACAAGGCAATATCCTATTCCTGTTGATCCAGATTCTTTCACATTCAGTTCTTCTAGGGGACGAGTGTGTGTACACGTGTGCACGGATGTGTGCATGTCTGTGTAGAGATGATTAGTCTACAAAATAGCATGACAATCCAATACAATTGTCTCTGGGGTCTGAGGGTTGGGATATAAGAAGTATTTTAATGAGAATCTTTTTTGACTCGGCTGAGAAAGAATTGCATGATGGAGAATCTCCCTCCTCTGTATTTATGATCAGAATGCCAAATAACTGACTTGGGATAGGATGTGTGTTAGAAACTGCTCTGCACAGCCTCTGAGCTTTTGTTTGGATACTTTATACTCCCCTGCTGCAGATTTGAAAAAATGGTAGAAGGGATACATGCATAATTTCACTTTGCTCACATTTGGAAAGCAGGTCAGGTACTTACCTGTTACATTATAACTAGTGATACATATATTAAAAAAAAATTCTGGGCCAGTATTGAAAGACAGCATGCTTCTTGCTGTAAAATATTGTGGAAAAATATTTTCCCCTGTACCGAATTGAACTTGAAGCCCTCAGGAAGCAACTGTTCAAAACTTCAGTACCATGGACAGTTCCCATACATTTCCTTCTGTCCAACCATCTGTCTGTCTGCATCAGGCCTGTGTCTGTCTGAGGAGAGGGCTGACTCACTCATTTACAGCAATGCATCCTCATCATCTGTCTTAATCATGGTGACAAGCCTCAACCCCAGCCCTCCTTAATACCCCCCCCTCCAAAGACACACCTCTTGTCTACAAATGGAGTGTCTGCTGCATGTTTTTCATTTCCCTGACACAGAGGTAGCTAGGTTTCTTTTAACTCTTGTTGATGGTTTAAGCAGGGGATATATAGGAGATGTTCCTACATTTGATTGCTGCACTGCTCCAGACTGTTTAATATGCACGAGCAGACCTTTAGAAAGAGAGAGTGAGATGGAGGGGGTTGCTGGCTTTTGTAAGTATCCAATCGTAACAAAGGCCCTAAGGCCATAGTCCAATAAGGGAAGAGCTATTCAGAGATGTATTCCCATACACTGGATATAATGAATATGAAACATAAACAGGATTTCTGGGGAAAAAATGGGTGCCAGTAGTGCTGTTTTTGCATCATGATTAGAACAGGTGAGCTGTTCAGTTAAGTTCAAATTCAGTTTGTGATTATATAAAGCATGGTAGTGTCTCAGAATATGCGCACCTATAAAATGACAGGGGAAGGGATTTTAATTGCAGTCATGGTCAATGTTTTATCTAATGTTGGTTACTGAATACTATTGTGAAGTTTAGGGTTTTTTGTTATCATCTTCTTTGTAAATAGAGCACAGTTTTTCTGGTGCACCGCCATCCTGAACCAAAACAAACCAAATAAGACAGGATTCTTCCTTGATACATTACTTCTCATTGGCCATGTTTTCTACAGACTTGAAACTGGAGTGACATTACTGCTGACTGCTGGAGACAACCTCAGGGTCTTCCCTCATGTACCCATAAACAATATGAAAATAATTTAGCAGTTGCATTTCACAAACAAAAAAATACAGGCTGAATTTCTTTTTCACATGCTATTTATCATTGGTACTCAACTTTGTTCTTGGATGTATCACATAATGTTTATTGTTTCCTGCCTCAGCACCATTGTCTCTCCCCTCAAAAGGTACTGACATGAAGAAAAGTATGGTTGAATGGATGGAAAAAAGGAAGGAGGAAAGGACAGGTAGAAGAGACAGTTGGAGTCTTGCTCTTTGCTATTATAGTTATTGTGATTTTACATGCTCACCATATCATCTAAAGATAGTTTATTCAAATTCAAGCCACATTTAGTATTTCTTGTGTAGCAATTAAGTTATGCAGGATATGACTGCAAATGGAAAATAACCTCCCGGCAAGTTTCAGATCATCTGCAGCTCAAATATTAAGTTTGTTTTGCTTTTGTCTCTTGAAAGTTAATTTTTCATCATACAGTAGAGCAATCTCAAAGTTGTGTTTCCTTATTAAACTTTTGTCCAGTTTTGTGCTGAAGGCAGACATAATTAGTTAAGCCAGTTTGCTCTCAGACATTTTAATAGTAAAGGAGATTTAGTGTGTGTTTCAAAAGATCAACGGAATTAATGATGATGAACTGTTTAGATGCGCATAATAAACACAATTCAAGCCACTGTGTTGCCCTTTTTTATACATTAGAGTGGGTGGGCGAGGGAAGGGTGATGACAAACTGTGATATCACCAAAGTGGATGATGCCTTGTGCCTTGTGTTATGTGAATACTAAAATGAGGTTGGTGTTAAAAACACACAACACCATGCCTCAGGAGGGCATTTAGATGCCAAAGCACTTGCTTTTGTGTGACTAAACATCTTAAAAATAGGAAGCAGGGCTTTTTATTAATGCTTTTATAGTACATGGACTCATGCTGATGTATACATATATATATATACTGTATATAGATAGATAGATAGATAGATAGATAGATAGATAGATAGATAGATACACACACACACATTGATAAGACAATCAGTAAAGTTTTCTGAGATATAGATGACATTACATTAAAAAAGCAATTCTGTGATCTACAATGTGCAATGGAATTCAAAGTAAACATATAGTTTTAGAGCATCAGTAACATAAAATTGTTAGTAATTTCCACTTTAGGAATGATGTGTGTGAGATGCCATTATGGACCTTAACAATCCCAAACCAGTCTGTCTGTTTGTGTTAGGTTTTGTAATAATTATGCAGCTTAAGCTAATTTTTAGAGTTAATTCCCATTCTAGTGCTAATACCCACTTAGCTTCAAACACCTTTGACCTTTTACCTCACCTGCACGCATTTAAAACATGGCAGACAAGCCTCTTTCCATGCTGCCTACTCACCAGTCACTGACATAACCAGTTACACAGTGGTAGGTTTTGTGCTGCACAAGTTTGGGTTTAGCTTTGTTAATATTTAATACATGCAATCATGTTCCATTTGTAAGCACTAAATTTGATGTCAGCCATGATTACTTTACCACATGGCAATTGTGTATGTTTGTTGTTGTATACATGCGTGTAAGTTCTGTTGTATGTCCACACTCAGACTCCAGATTCTCTTTTTATTATCTGTTTTAACCTCTTCATGTTGGACTTTTCTGACTGCAGTTAACAGACTTTGCTTGGTGTGAGTGGGGAAGGGTCCAGTTCATCTAGCATTCCCCCTGATATCCACAACAGATTGCCGCTGGCCAATAACCTGACATGTGATGCAGATTGTTTTCTCTCTGAGTAATGAGTTCAGAGCTCACACACCACCATTTATCTCAGCCATCAACAGTTTTGCCCTAGCATTGCTGGAGTAAGCCAATACTCACTATTGGTGCTTTTTCCCTGACGCACCATATTGGACATATTTGCTACCTCTATTTTTAATGCAAAGTGTATCCTTCTTTTTTGCCTTGATAGAAATTGCATAGTGTTGACCTATTGTTATTCAAATCGTTTATGCTTCTCAGCTAAGAATATGAGAGATTATAATAGCGCTGCTTGCAGCAGAAGAAAACGTTGCACTGTTGGGTGTGTATGGACGTGTATTCACTTACCCAGTAGAGCAATACAAAGAAAGTTAATGGGTTATTTGGTGGTCTCACAGTTTTGATAGTCCGTATATGCAGCCCCTGGTTAATTAGCAGAACTATTTCTTGAAATGTCCATGCTGACAAGCAGTATTTATGAAAGATAATGATGTGGCTGCATTTTGCATTTACTTCCAAGTTTGATGATTTTGACATACATTTTCAAAAGACTACACCTTATAATGTTGTATAGATTCTTGAAAAAGAGTTTTCTTTTTATAATAATGCAACAGCTACAGAATTGAGACTATTAGCAGATCTGTGTTGTATGTTCATTTGTGTAAACATGAGTGTGTGGACACAGACCATACACATGATTAGTCACAGATTATAAAAATGAAATAGGTTCTGCTTGTCATTTACATGTGACAGAGGCCATCTGACATACATGATTCACATCTATTATACAATCAGAGCCACACACTACACAATCTCAATAAAAGTAGCTGTTTGCATCCCAATGTCCCAATGCAGCATCTGATTTGAATCTGTCTATATCCAGATGCCTCTTACTCTCACAATCCTCCTTCTCTTCTCTTGCTCTCTCTCTTTCTCTTTCGCCAACTATTCCCTAGTTGCCAGTGCGACCCTCCCTGAACCCCTGAGACAGCTTGGTAGAAATGAGGACAGGCCGTGTAAACAGCCTCTCTATCTCTCTGTCTGTCTTTCTCGGTTCCTGTCTGCTGGTGAGTTTCTGTCTCTGGTTTTCAAATGGGTTCCTGTAGTTGTGCACCGCATTTTATTCCACCAGATAGCACCTCATTTGCACAATACCGGGCAGTCTAGACAAACACATTAAGAGCTTATTTTTTTCTCCGTTAAGTTAATGTATAAATGATCTAAACTGTGGCTGTTTGGCTGCCTGGATTTCTGCATGTCATCAGCTGTCATCCAAGACAGCAGCTCCCAGAAACGCTCTGCCCCCCCCAATCTCACTGCCAGGTCCTGCCAGGTCTTGATTAGTAAAAGTATATCACCCCCAAAAGATAAAAGGCTGGGGGTTAAAGGCCACAGTAATTTTAATAATAAACTTAAAAGTCAAGTTCTTGAGTTGATTATACATCATGGCCTTTTCCTGCCACAGCCAATCATGATCAGCACAACCTTTGACATAAAAACAGATTACCTTAACAGTTTTTGTAAAAATGCATCCTTCTCCTCAGTATGCAAGGAAAGTGCAGCCATGTCATGCAGTTTCCTCTTTTTTAATCCAGTGTAAGGGTGTGGAGCTGCTGCTTCTCATTGCTGGACTTATAATTAGTGAAGAGCTATGACATGTGATACCCTGCACTCTCCTAGGAGAATGATAAGGACAAAAAAAAAAAAAAAAAAAAAGCAAGTCACATAATTTGAAGGGGAGCGAAAACATGACATGGTTCTATCTTTTGGCAAGGTCTATTAAGAGCCCTTCAAGTATCTATTCACTAGTCTCAAAGTTTTAGTTTTTATTGCTATATAATATGATAATAGCTTCCATGATGATAAGAATGTTCTGTTAAGTGGCACTCCCAAGGCCTTGAGCTTTTGAGATTTTGGACAACGTCTCACATCATTCCCATTTTGTCTTGTCCATTCATGAACTACATGACAGCCTGATGATATCTGGGACTGACAGTTCCACAGGTGTAGCAGATAAAACATTCATTTGCACACTCTGGTAGGATTCACCAATATTTAACCAGCAAGAACCATCTATTTATTTAAGTACAAGGAGCAACAGCCTGTAGTACAAATTTGGTTTTTGCTGATAGCTGGGTGCACACTTACAAGCGGACAGCACCATAAATCAGAACTTGGGAGATCCCCTCAGGCCATAAACACGGCTTGATGCTGCAGGTGTTGTGGAGGAAAAGGACTGGGTAGCAACAAAGTGCTATGACAGCAATGACATGTTTGCTATAGTGTTAAAACCACAAATGAGGGGATAGGCAGAAGAGGAAGGCCGAGGTGATGGGAGTCATGCATATAGTGTCCTCCTGCTTGAATGTGAGCAATGAGCAGCTTCTTCTTGGCTACTGTGGTTGGTCAGGCATGAACCAAATGAGGTCTGAAGTATCACTACTCTAGCTAATACATTTTTTTGACTTGATCCAGGCTAAACTTTTAAATGAGCAGATTTTTATTTGCCACAATTTTTAGCCAATTTTTCAGGGAAAGAAAAAAAGGGGAAGAAATGCCAAAAACATGTGCAGAATCACAACAGCACTCAACAGGTTTATTGCCACATAATGAATATCAGTCTCTCCATGTAGCTCTGATTTGCATCGCACAAATCCCTGAGAAAAAATATCTGGTTCTTTAGCTTGGTAGAGCCTCAATTTTCTTTACCACCCACTTGTTAATTTTGTCTCACAGTCATTTCATGCTGTGCAGATAGCATATGTTTGGCTTGCTTTCCTGTAAATGGCTGTCAACACTTCTACTGGAGGTCAGCGAGAACAGGTGATAGGCATCCATACAATGGAAAACCAAAGCAATAAGTTAAATGTGGCTGAAAGCTACCAGGAGCTGCAGAGTTGAGTGACAGTTCTTTGTAGGACTGTTAGTAGCAGCAACATATTCACATTTAACCAAGCCATTTGATTCAATGTTAATATCAAAAATATTTACTGAGCAGGATTAACTTATTAGTTTCAATAAAAAAAAAAATAAAAAAAAATCAAGTTATTGCATTTTTAGCTGCACAGATTCTTATTCATTCTTATTCATTCTTATGCATTCAGTCCTGGATGTTGCACAGTGCAACACAGTGCACTTTTTGTCTGATGGATGACAATGCTTTTCTTTTAAAAGGAATGAATTTCCACATTTATCTACAGTGTCAAGTGATAAATGGCACTGTATCCTCAGTTCCCCTTCTTCTTTTGTTCATGAAACCATGTGCATCTACCTCCATTCCTCCTGCCTTATGTATCACAGAGGATCAGAGTCAGTCAGAGTGGAATGTGTTTGTCTGCCTGTATCTGCATATACAAGTGAGTGGTAATTATACTTCATTGTTTTTATGGAGATTGGGCTTTGCATTGCCCTGCTTCGACTTCAAAGCTCACTTAAAATCTTGCTTCCAAAATTCCTTTCCAGTGGGTGAGCGATATTCTCCAGTATTAAAGGTGAAAACTAATCTGGGCATTGACATTCCCTCCCCTCTCACTGCCCAGATACTTTTCCATTGCTTTACAAATGGCCCTAATGAGATGCAAACATGTAAATGGCTGGCAGAGGAGACGGAGCACCAATTTAGGTTTAAATGGCACAGATAGCACAACTGTCAGATGGTAAAAAGGGACTGGCTGAGATCACGCTGAGCAATCTGTAATCAAAAATGGAGGAAAATTGCATTGCGGTGGAGATGGAGGGGTGGGGAATAGAGAATGAGCAAGGAGAGAAAGGGAGAGAGAGAGAGATCCGAGTCAGACGTAAAGCAGCTTTTTGGTCTGAAGGAGTAATGATTTACCTATCTGTCTCACTCTGTCTGTCTCCACGGGTGTCATCTCTATAATGCTATCACTCTTCACCCCCTTATCTCACCTATCACTGCTTTTCATTGTTGTCCCTGCTGCAAGCTGTTTTCTGTTAGATGCACTACATAACCTGTTCTTCATGCATTTATGCTTTGCACGGATTACTGCATTCATTCAAGAGTCTCTCTCTGTCTGTCTCTCTCTCTCTCTCTCTCTCTCTCTCAGCACCTTTGTTTCAGTGGCTTAAATACCACCACATGTAAAGAACACAGCAGCACTAGATAACATCCATGACAGCTCTGATCATCATTTCAAGCATATCTTTTAATGAAAACCTTTATTTTTGTTTTTGGAATCCAAATCCAAATTTTGTTCCAAAGAGCTGTGGAGGCAGTGTGGTTGTTATGGCGATGATGACAGAGTCATCAAGTGCCCAGCATTACACAGCTGCTTTTTATGTAGTCAACCAGAAAAGCTGTTAGAGGTTTGTGTTGGACAATGACAGAGGAAGAGCAGATGAAAATGGTGGACAGCAACAGATGTGTGGAAGCGTCTCTTGTGAGGGCTCTGTAAATGTACCAGCTTGGCAATGTTAAGCACCGCACAGGCGAACGTAAGCTTATTTACTTACTGAGACCTCCATTGCCAGAGCGTAATGTATTTAGTCAGAAAGACTGTTTACATTTAGCACATCATGTGGCTTGGAGAGGCTCCGTTTACAGTACATCTGCTATGCAGTCTTTAATGGCCTGTGGAGCGCTGCACTATTCTTGTTCATTGTTAAAGGGAAAAAAAATTTAAAAAACTGGCATATTTTGGTACAATGTATTGACCTACAAGGGAACGAGGTGTGGAGTGGTGTAATATATGCTCCCACTCTGTGTGCTGAACAGCATGCTGTCTCAGGGAGCTGAGAACAGAGCGTGAGTGGTGTGTAAGAGGGTCGAGGTGTTTCTGGTGTGTGTATGTGTGAGTGTCCATATTTGGGCATCTGTGTTCATGTATGTATGCTTGTGTTCATGTGTGAGATGTGGGTGTATGTGTGTGCGCATGTGCTCCTGTGTGTGTTTGTGTAGTCAGTCCAGAAGCACACATCCATTGAGCATTCTGTAGTGTGTGTTTGGAGGAGATGAGTCATCCCTTTCAGACAACACCTACCAACCATTTCTCTCTCTCGCTCTCTCTCTCTCCCCCTTATACATAAACACACACTTGACACAGTATGAATGAGCCAATTTAATATACTCTCACTGTTCAGGTTTAGCTGCTGTTGAATGGACTATCATCAGCTGGTATGTACAAAGATGACGAGGGCCCTGGTGTTGCTGAGCAAAGCTGTAGGCGCGCTCAAACAATCCACATTCCAGCCTCTTTGTGCTACATTTGAAAGTAATCTCTGCTCTTCTTTCACATTTATTTTTATTGATTCATCGCTCAGACTAGGGAGATGGAAGGATTCAGGAACAGAATTGTGACTGGAAGGTTTTCCGACTTGAATTCAACAATCAGGGAATCTTGAAATGAAGTGTGAAAGATTTACTGGTGTATTTGAGAAAAGCACCTAAATCCTGTTATTCTCATAGGGCAGTCAAGTAGTGATCAAATTGAGTGGCCCATAGTTGCGCATGGGTATTAATTGTATGTAAAACAAGGCATCATGTTCAGCAAAACTTCCTTGGATAAATAAATGCAAAAAAAGAAAAAGAAAGACTATTCTCATTCCATTGTCTTTGCCCTATAATAAAAAGTTGCCTTCACATCTGTGCTTTCACATTTATTTCTATTGATTCATTTTGTTCATAGCAGACTTGAGCATTCCTGTTCTCTTTGTTGCAGTTGTCGAGGGGAGTTTACCCACAGTGAATTATGAGCTTTTACTCTGTTTGCAAGGTTGAACAGTGCGCAAACCTCATTTATTTGATAGTCACGCTTTAAATATCTCCACAGAGCAGCGATTACAGTAACTCCTGTATAGGAATTTGAATTGCCTAAAGCTAAACACAACACTTCTAATCTGGGACTCTTGAGAAATTAATGCTAAGGAAACAATGGCCCCTTAATGTTTGAGCAGATGAATATGCACAACTGATACATGAGCCTCCAATGACAGTGCTCATTTTGAAAGGAATTCGTCCTGTGTGCAACAAGATTTCTCATCAGCTCATAAAGCTTGTTGATTTGATGGATGTGTTCTTGATTTCACGTGATTTGATTACACATTTCATGGTGGGTCTTGTTTGCCTGAGCTGTTGAATACTCCTTCAGTGGGATTCTGATTATAAGCATGACCGTATCTCAAATCTATAAGCTAAATGAAACCAGCAGGTATCGCTAAAACAATAATGACCTGCATTAATGGTGCATGACAGTTTTCCTGAAAGTTGGCAGGTCGGGAGGTTATTCTGTCCCATTGCTATCCTCCGTCTCTGCGTTATCCGCTGGTGTGTGGGAGAGCAGGAGTGGGTTTGATTTGCACACTCACTCCAGTTCTGTTCCAGTGTTCACACAGCCACTCAAGGATGATAAAATACAGTGGCGGATGGAAGGTGGGAACCAGAAGCCCGCAGGCTGTTCACCAGAGGATTTTAATTTTGTTCTCTCTCTCTCTCTCTCTCTCTTCCCCTTTCTCTCTCTCTCCAACAGTGTTTGTGCATTCTTGCGTGCCCCAGTGTGATTACAACAGGGAAAGGAGGACATATGTCACAGATTGGCTTGCAGTTCATGTAATTTCAGCAGCAATCAATTAAAAACAAAATGCATTAGATTTGCAGGAATTAGAGACTTTTATTCAAATTTGCATGTCAGATTCACAGGTTATGTAGTTCATTATCATAAACAATCAGCAGGCTCAAGCAACACAATGTGCATGTAACATCTCAAAGATAAACAATGTGTTTTCCCCATTTAATTTTACAGGCCTGACAACCATGTGCTCGTGCTTGTGTGGTAAGATTATGGATCAGATCAAGTTTAATTGACTTTCATAATCTGATTTTTGGTGGGGGGGGGGGGGGGGGGG